>PVIR01000370.1:0-118276 GCA_004026965.1 Petromus typicus
TCAGTGACTCCAATCAATCTTATGTTATTCTTCTTTGAATCATCTAGGAGCTGTTGGATTGCCTTTTCATTATCGCTTGCTTTTTTCCATAGATTATGCCTTTCCAGTTCATTGGTTGAGATCCTGTCTTCTAGGTCTGAAATTCGGTCTTCTGCCAAATTCATTCTATTGCGCAAACTTTCATTTTCTTTCTTAATTTTCTGGACTTCTGCTTGTAGGTGTTTAAAAGGTTCCATTGCTTTTGCTATCTTGGATTCTATCAACTCCATGATTTCCTCTTTAGCTTTATTAATCATCGTGCTGACAGTGCCTAATATCTCTGCTTTCATCTCAGAGATCAGTTCTGATTTCCATTTTACTAGATCTGCTTTGGTTACCATTTCCGAGGACCCTAGAGACTGGGCTTCAAACTTCTTTATTTCCCTTCCCCCTGTGTTACCTTGAGGTGAGGATCTTTGTGTCTGAGACTTTGAGTGTTTCCTCATCTCTGACCTGCCCTGTTTTCTGGCACTGTTTGTTGCAAGTCACTTTCCTCGTAGTAGTTAGGAACCTTAAAACAGCAGTGTTTCCTGGTTTGTTCTTTGCAGTCTGTATTGGGACCTAAAGAAAAACCCCTAGTTCTGGCACACCATATGAGGCCCTCAGTCAATACCGTCAGAACACCTTCTCCCGTCTGCTTTAGAAGCAGGAAGGCTCTGGCTCCTGAACTGCTACAATGGCACTGCCTGAGGTTCCAATGGGCCTGCCTGCTTACCAATACAGAGTCTCTGGGCTCACTTGTGCAGTCGTCCTGGAGACCAGTAGGCTGTAGGCCCTGTGCAGCTGCAATGGTAGGGGCTGATGTTCCAACAGGCCCACCTACTCACCAATACAAGATGAGTGGATGTGCTTCTGCAGTTGCCATGGAGAAAGTCAGACTCTGACTTGCTAACTTCAGTCTCTGGGCGCTCTTCTGGCATGGGCCTGGAGGCCAGTAAGCTCCAACCCCGGTGTAGATTTGGTGGCACAGTTGCTGTTTCCCAAGCCACCCACTGCTAACCTCAGTCCCTGGGTGCTCTTCTGGCGTGGGCTTGGACTCCAGTAAGCTCCAACCCCGGTGCAGATTTGGTGGTGCAGATTCAGTGGCACATTTTCTGTTTTCTGAGCCACCCTCTGCTAAACTCAGTCCCTGGGTGCTCTTCTGGCGTGGGTCTGGAGGCCAGTAAGCTCCAACCCCAATATTTTATCTTTTTAAAGAAAGTTCTATAGTTTTACTTTTCCCATTTAAAGTTTTAGATTACTTGTAGTTGCCTTTCGGTATTGTAAGAAGTAAGGCTATAATTTGGATTTTTACGTAGTAACTAATTGTCTAGCATAATGTATTGTCTTATTTCCTTTTAGATTCTGTTTTTGTTGTCAGTGTCCATGATGCACAGGAGCCACCTCATGACTGTTCTCATTTCCATATGTCTGAGGATCAGCTTTTGGGTTCTCTGTTCTCTTCTGCCAGTCTGTTTTTATTCTTGCCACAACAAGCTGCTGCCTCTTCCCTTCCCTTTAGAATACATTTGAAGTCTGGAAGGACAAATGCCTATTTCTATGTCTGCCTTCCTCCCAGAGGCTCTCCTATTCCTAATGATGCCCCATCTACCCAGGCATGACGTGTGCCCTGGCTCCATCACCACACACACACACACACACACACACACACACACACACACACACACAGGCACAGAGAATCTCACAGGAATCAACAGAAGGTTATGCGAGGAGCCTCTCCCCTTAGGCTGTGGGAATTTTCTTTTAGAAGGACCTGAAATTACCAACCAGATGAAATCAGAATTGCTGATCCCATGGTGCAGATGCAAGAGTGAGGAGGAGGCGGGGACTCCTTCAGTCCACCCCACTGCTCCGCAATGCTGCTCTGCCCAGCGTGTTCTCATGGTGGCACTGCTGACTCCGAATGGGACAGTGTTTGGTACTCCCGGTTTCCCATTTTTTCAGATGGATTTTGCTACCACCCTTAGGGACCACCAGTTTTACTCTTCACAGATATTCACCTGCACACCCTTTCTACTTGCTAGACAGAAAGAGCTGTGTCCCCTGCTCTCTCTTCCCAGGGTTCCTTCTCAGTTTTATGCTGATATACCCTTTACATGTGTTTGATGAGCCTTATATCTGGAGGTGCTAAGTCTTGATATTTGCACCTTTTGTTTTTATCTTCCTGGAACCTGGGGACCCACTGCCAGTGGGTTCTTAGGCTGCCCTCCTTTGGAGTATCTAACAATACAGAGGAAGGAAAGGCCATGTGGGGAGCTGCTAGAGAGCTGTAATTACTAAAGCTAATGCTTCATCTCTCTCTAAAGTTCAAGTTCATTAGTGAAACTTCCTTTGTCTTGTCATTCTAGTTTCTGGTTTCTGATG
This sequence comes from Petromus typicus, assembly GCA_004026965.1. NCBI lineage: Eukaryota > Metazoa > Chordata > Mammalia > Rodentia > Petromuridae > Petromus > Petromus typicus. The sequence goes on from PVIR01000370.1 coordinate 2,404, forward strand.
AGCTGGTAGTTATTTTGCAATCAAGAGGAAAAGTGTTACATTATAAAAATAACTGGCATCATTAACTTTTTGCGAATAGTAAGCTGCATGTAAGTACCATAAGAGTGCACATTTGTCTATTTTGCTTCTTGCTGTGACCTCACTGTCTAGACCAGCATATGGCCCATGGTGAATGATGCATAAATAAAGAAGTTAATCTCACTAGCATGGCTACTTACTGTCTGCCAGACAGCATGCTGAGGGGTTCCCTTCTACCTTATTAGTGCTGATTTCAATCCCTATATATCTATCTATATGTATATATAATGATCCCTGCATTTCAGATGGAGGAATTGAGACATTGAGCAGTGAGAGGACTTGCTCAAGTTGAGAACTTAATGGGGTCAAGCTAGTTCCAAAGCCATCTTTGTGGAGCATCAAAGGTCATTCCCTTATTCTCCATGCTGTAATTTCACTATAATTAGTGGTATGTTGCAATAAGATACTGCCTTATGGGAGTCCAGGAATCATTGATATAATTTTTTTCTTCAAAGAAGATACACAAATGGCTGATAAGTACATGAAAAAATGTTCACCATTGTTAATAATTAAGGAAAAATGCAAGAAAACCACAATGAGGTAGCACTTTATAGCCACTGGAATAGTTATAATAAAAAGTCTAGAAAATAACAAATGTTAGAAAGGGTAGAGAAGGAATTGGAACTTTATTATACTGTTACTAGCAATGTAGAATAGCATAGTCACTTTGGAAAACAGTTCAGAAATTTTTCAAAAACTTAGTCATGGTGTTAGTACATACTCCAGAAATTTGACCTGTTGGTGTACAAGTACATGTTCATGCAAAACTTTGGACACAGATGTCTATGGTAACATTATTTATTATAATCAAGAAATGAAAACAGTCTAAATGTCTGTCAGCTGATGAATAAGGGCACAATATATGTTATATCCATATAGTAAAATATCTTGGGTCCAAAAGGGAAAAAAATCCTGACGTGTGTTACAGTATGAGTAAACCTTGTAAATATGGTGCTAAGTGAAAGGAGCCAGATGCAAGAGACCACATATCTGATTCCATAATATATAATGTCCAGATTAGGCAAATCCAGGGGGGGGAGGGGAGAGAGAAAGAGAGAGAAACAGAGGGAGAGAGAGACAGAGAGAAAGAGAAAAACAGAGACAGAAACAGGCAGATACAGAGAGACAGAGACAGGGAGAGAATATGAATATTAGAAAATGCATATGTATAGACATTATTTGGGCATGATGAAAGTGTTCTGGAATCACTTAATTATAACTATTAAAGGAGTAAACCTCATAATATGTAAATAACAGAATCTTAATGGAGCTATTATTCTAAAAATACAGGCAATCAATTGGAAAGAGAGAGAGAGAGAGAGAGAGAGAGAGAGAGAGGATCAGTCTAGCAGGGAGAGAGGGGTGTGGGTAGAAGAAAAGTAGACTGACACAGTCTAGGACCTAAACTAGACTCGAGTAAGTGAGTCTGACCTGGCCACATCCTCGCTGCTTCTCCCTGGCCTCTGCCCCTTTCTTTGCATGTGCATTTGTGTACAAGTGACTATTTGGGACAGTTTTAGATGCTTCCATGCCTACATATTTAAGGGGACAGTTTGCCTGCCGTGCTGCAGGAGGAAAGCAGAGGACAGGAAGTGCCCAGAGTGAAAACTTCCAGGGGAGAAAAGCAGCCAACTGCATTGCATAGACCATGGATAAGCTATTGGGGAATCTGTAGAGCAACCTCCAGGTTTCTTCTGATCAGAGATACTTGGTAAAGGTAGAAGTGTGGGTAGGCATCAACAGTCTAGGCTTTTCTTGAAATGCTGGGCTTTCGGATCGGGTCCATTACTGGTGAGCTCTCTCAAGACCCCTGATGTGCGGTGAGCAGCTAATGGCGCTCATAATGAGAGATTTATGGCTCCAGGCTTTCAGATGCTGCACCAGCCTCATTTGTCTAGCTCATGGCAAAGCCTATAATCATCTCTGTGGGCTCCACACTTGCACTCTGCCCAATTCAGCTGAATGAGACAGAAACAAAGCCACACAGTCCCACAAAAAGTGTCACATTGCTTCTTGCGAAGAAGAGGAAGTCCATCCTGACATCTTATGAAAATATTTCTTGTGTCTTGTTTCCATAATGAATCTCAAGTTGACAAGTTCTTTGGGTCTCACTGCAATATGAGGCTTTGCAGCTGGGCCTGTGCCATTGGGTCCTCTTTTGCAGGAATTTCAAATATGTCCCTTTTTCTTCCATGAGAGTTGGTTTCCTCCTGCCTGAACTAAAAATCAAATAACCATTCTTGCTTGTCCTACAGAAAGTTTCCTGGGTAATGAGACTGGTAATTGGGATTCAATTGTACTGTGGATCTCATTTAAACTGAAGCTGGAGGACAGGTCCTTTTTTTGGCCCCTGTTGTCCATAATAGGGGTCCAATTTTCTTCTAGCTTCTGCTTACAAAGGTGGAAACAGTCACCTCTGAAATCAAACTGCACTAAGACTTCCAATACAGTGTAATAATGATCTTGTTTAGCAAGCTGGACGAAGAAGAGAATGAGTGTATCGTGATACAGATGATGCAGTTTTACACTTAATGAAAAGACAAAGTTTGAGCATAGACTGCTGCCCTTTCTCATTCAGCCTCCCTCAAGTATCCCTGTTCCTCCCAGCCACAGCAACACAAGCTGCTACAGCAGCGCTAGGCCTTGCAGGCCCATGCTCTCTCTTCATGTCACAGAGAGGGTCTCTGGGCTCTCAGAGACCTGTCTGATTAAGGTCACAGCTGAATGGCAAGGTAGAGTCTACAGCCCAAGGGGCACTTACTATTATATCATTCTGTGTCCACTTAAGGTAAAGAAAGGGAGACAAAATTCTAATCTTGCCCTTTGCCTACTGCTTTTTCCTGCAGTTGGAGTCCGGGCTCCCTGGACAGGCTTTAAGTGCTCATTCCCGTTCCTGGGAGTAACTACATAAGTCCTGATCACTACACTCTGGGTTGGACTTTCCCTAAATGGAGCTACCTTTGTCTTCTGCGAGATCTCTCCTTAGAAGGAAGCGTATCCTCTCACTCTCACTTCATATGCACGTTGATGGTGTTTGGGTTACATGATAGCAACTGCCTGTGTTTAACTCACCAAGATTTTAAAACAAAACCCTAGTTCCAACATAAAATTGATCAGAGCCAATGAGAAAGCTGGAGACAGCACAAACTCCATAAAAAACTTGTCCACAGAAGTAATAGCAGAAAACTTCCCATCATGAGAAAAGAATTTGGCATACAAATATATGAGGCTTAAAAAAATCTTGTTAGCCATGACCAAAATAAATCTACATCAAAGCATATAGTAAGATTCAGAAACTCAGCACAAGAACAGAATATTAAAAGCTGTTATAGAAAAGAAACAAATCACCTATAAAGGAAAGCCCATGAGAATCACAGCAGACTTCCCAATAGAAACCCTTTAGTCAAGGAGAGCTTGGAATGAAGTATTTCATGTCAGAGAAGAAAACAAACTCCAACATTGATCAATGTACCCTACAAAACTCCCTTTCAAAATCAACAGAGAAGTAAGATTTCCATGACAAAGGAAATGGAAAAATTCATCAGCACACATCATAGTAAATGATCAAGAACTGAAACCTCTCACTTAAAATCAAGAACAAAACAAGGATGTCCAGTATTATCACTTCTATTAAATATAATTCTGAAAACCTTATCCAGAGCTATTAGACAAGGGAAAGCAATAAAAGAATAAATTATCATTATTTGTAGATGACAAGATACTCTACATAGAAGATCCCAAAAACTCCACCCAAAAACTTTTAGATTTAATGACTAAATTCAGTGGTGTAGTTCATCAATCAATAGCATTTCTGTACACAAACAGCAAACTCACTAAGAGAGAAATTCAGGAAACAATACCTTTTAAATAGCACTGAAACAAATTAGATATTTAGGAATCAATCTAGCAAATGAAATAAAAAATATTTATCTTAAAAATTACAGTGCTCTGGAAAGATATCCATGCTTTTTGGTAGGATGAATCAACATAGTGAAAATGGCCATACTCCCAAAATTATTTTATAGATTTAAAGCAATCCCATTAAAAATACCGTTAGCATACCTCACAGAACTAGAGAAAACATTTCTAAAATTTATTTGAAACCAAAGGAGTCTAGAATAGCAAAAATAATTTGGGCCAACAAAGTTAAGGCAGAGATAATCACAATCCCTGATTTGAAATTATACTATAGAGCTGCTGTGATAAAAACAGCATGATACTGGCCCCGCCCCCCAAAAAAAGACCTGAGGATCAATGGTGTAACTTAGAAGATGCAGACACAACCCCCAGGATACCCAGCTGCCTTATCTTTGACAAGGGTCTAAACATGTTCATTGGTAGAAAGGCAGCTTCTTTAATAAATAGAGCAGGAAAAACTAGCTTTCCATGAACATTGAAATTTTCCATGAACTGTACACTACAACTACACCCGTGTCCTCACTGCACACTACATTAAAATCAAAGTGGATATCTAAATATTGAATATCTAAATATTAAAACAAATCACTAGATCTGCTGGAAAAGAGAATAGGTAGAACTCTCGACATACATGTAGCAAGACTTAAGGAACAAAACCCCAATAGCATGAGAAGTACTACAAAGGACCAAGAGTCAGGGATGGGGCTGGGGAGTTAGCTCAGTGGTTCCGGTGCCTGTCTTGCAAGCACAAGGGCCCGGGTTCGATTCCCCGGTAACCACATACCATACTGGGCGTGGAGACTCATGCCCACCAGCAACTAGTACCACATACCACAGTGCCAGGTGTGGTGGCTCACGCCTGTAATTCCAGCACTCAGGAGGCAGAGGCAGGAAGATTGCTGTGATGTGAATTTGAGGCTGAGCTCAGGGCCAGCCTGAACCACAAAGCGAGACCCTGTCTCAAAAAAACCTTAAAAAAAAAAAAAGATTCAGGGGACCTGAGCTTCAGCTTGCAGGTGTCTCAGTGCTAGAACTATAAAATCCAGTGGACAGGCTTTTACGACATCTTTATCATGTGCTGTAATTTTCAGATATAGAAAGAAATCATGTGTAGAACTGTGGGTAGCAACACATAGCAATCATTGGAAGGCCTATCACATGGCATCATATTGCTAAGCCCATGAAAATATTTACTTTTTTAATAGATCCCAGTACCACCCAGCACATACTACTTCTCAATTTTCAGTTTTCATTCCAAGGTGACAGTGTAGGGATGTGATGGTATCATGTGTCTCTTGAGCTACAGATTAGAACTCAAGCCACTCTAATTCTATCTGCAGGTTCTGTAATTATTAAGATGGTAAATCGTCAGCTCTGGGCTTTTTGAAAGGTAACACATGTCAGTTAAATGGAGTTCAGTATCCTCATCTGTTGGTGACAATAGTACCCTCCTCCAAAGGCCATGAGGTGTTCAAGGAAACAATGTTCAAACAGTGCTGGGCCAATGTCCATCTCTCAGTCACTATGCCTGAAATTTTAGCCATGTGACTTAGTAATGACACTGACCTGACTCCACGTGCTTTGGAGTCAGCCAGTGACATTTACACTGGTCAAGTGTTTATGAAATGTTTCACAAAGGTATTGCCCATTTATCTGATGACCCATGCTGTTGATGCCTTGTCCCAGGGAATAATCCTGTTCTCCTTTATAAAGTGGTATTGTTCCCCTGAAGACCAAGTTATGCAGTTGGTTAGAACTCCTCTTTGGCTTTGACTATTGGAATCTCATCCTTGAGTTGTAATTCATCTGTACCACAGCTATGTTAACCCAGGCTTTCTGATCCATTGATTTCTCTGGTTTAACAATAGGTTTTTTAAAAAAATCTATTTTACAAATTTTTCAATGCTATTAGCCAAGTAGTCTTCATTAGCTACAGTTTTAATTTCTGTGGTTTTTTACCTATGATTACCCACAGCTCAGAAGTATTAAATGACAAATTCCAGAAATAAATATGTCTTAAGTTTAAATTTTTTATCATAGCATATTCCTATGGTTATTCTATTTTATTGTTATTATTTTAATCTCTTTTGTGCCTAATAATAAAGTATACTTTATCATAGGTCTGTATATATGAAAAAAATATAGTATATACAGAATCTGGTACTGTCCCTGGTTTCAGGCACCCACTTGAGTTCTTGAAAGCTATCTCCTGAAGATAAGGAGGGCCACTGTGCATAAGAAACTTCAGATTTAGTTGCATATAAATTATGACAGTGTCTGTTATCATTTAGTATCAAAGATGCTTTATTAGATGACCTGAAAACTGATCAGTATGCACTAATAGATTTCATGATAAAAAATGGTCATATCATCAGATTCTAAACAAATCTGTTTGTAAACTCTAGTAGTAAGTAAGTTAAACAAGTTAACATATAATCCTGTCTGCTGTGGCTTTTTTTTTTTTTTTTTTTTTAAGTACTCAGGAACATTTGACCATCTGAAATACTGCTTGGGAAGGGAATCGGCATCATCAATCAGAGTGAAAACATTTTTTATAAATCCAGAGAGCTTGGGGCCCGGGGATATAGCTCAGTGGTTCCAGCACCTGTTTTGTAAGCGCAAGGGCCCGGTTTGATCAAGGTAACCGCATAACAATACTGGGTGTGGAGACTCACTCCCAGCAGCAATCAGTACCACATACCACAGTGCTGGGCTTGGTGGCTCAAGCCTGTATAATCCCAGCACTTAGGAGGCAGAGGCAGGAGGATTGTTGTGAGTTTGAGGCTGAGCTCAAGGCCAGCCTAAACTGCAAAGCAAGATCCTGTCTAAAAAAAAAAAAAAAAATCCAGAGAACTTGGGAAGAAAAGAAGAAATGTTTATCTGACTATAGTCAGTGTGTGAAATAGTTCTTTGTCTCAGACCGAATAGGGCTGTGCAGAACTTTTAATGCTCAAGTGAACTTGCTTCATTTATGAAAAAAGCCTCAGATGTGAGCATCAAAGCCGTGGCTGCTGTTTTTCTAACCAGAAGTGTCACCTATGGTGGCTGTGCGAGTTTCTCCTCTGGTTACCGAGTAAACATTCCGACGACTTCACACATAGAGGGCTTTGAGGTTCTTTGGTCCAGGACAGAAGGTTGACTCATTCTGAAAGATGTAAACTCCATAGATGTAACTGTGGCTGTTGTTTCTTTTGTTTAGTGTGACACATCATCGCCATTAAAAAGCCTTTGAAACTGTGTAAAAATGGCTTTGAAACGTCACTGGACTATGATCAAACTGTCTGAGGAAGGTAGGTTCTTATTTTTTCCCACAGATATCAAAATATAAATAATGTATTCATCCAGTCTAACCTTAGTAGGTCTCTCTAGTTGGCTGGATACTATGCTTAGCACCAGCCAAGGAGATACATCAGATGTCCTGCTGAGAACTGCCTTTTTCAGAGACAGACTGGAGAATAGATGCTTGCAGTACAGAGGAACAATACTGGGCAGCACTGTTGTGGGTTGAATTCTCTTTGCCCCAAAAGATGTTCAAGGCCTAATCCTTGAGATCTGTGACTGACTTTGATGGGAGATGAGGTCTTAGCCTGGTTAGCAAAGTTGAGACGAGGTCCTACTGTAATAGGTTGGGCCCCAAATCCAAAGCCTGGAACCACTAAAGAGAGAGGTTTGGAGGCCTGTACACACCGGGAAGGTGGAGGCAGCGATCAGAGGTAGCCACAGGCCACATAAAGACAAGGATTTCCGGCAGCCACTAAACAGTGGAAAGGACAAGCAGCATCCTCCTCTAGAGTCTTCGGAGGAACGGTCACACCAACACCTTGATTCCTACCCTTCTGCCTCTAGAATTGTGAAAGGATAAAGTTTGTTGCTGTAGACACCCAGTCTGTGGTAATTTGTCCCAACAGCCCTAGCAAACCAAGAGGCAGCAATGCAGCTTGGAGTAGTCGGGCATGGTCTAGGCAGAGGTGGGTCAGGAAGCCCATGGTGTGTCAAGGGCCCTTGTGAAAGTTAGGAAGGAAGCACCTGTAATCAAAGCTACAGAGATGGTCTAGCTGTCCATGTCTCAGAAGGAAAAGTTGGCTTGACTTAGTGGTTCACATCCTTGGCTTCTTGAGCCCCAAAGCCCCTTACCTGTATACTTAGATTTTGTATGTTTCTTAGGCCCCAAACTGGAGAAGAAATGTTTTTCATGCATTAGAGTTTTTAAAGGAACATTTGATTCCCACAGTGTTACAAACTGGTCATGTGAAAGAGATTTGATAGAGTCTGCCAGGAGAGGAAGGTGGCAGGCTCACCTTGACTGTGACCTTTCTCAAACAGCAGCCCAGGGAGATTAAACTAACACAATGGAGCAAGAGGCCTTAGTGTTCGGGTGCAATCTGGAGAGGAGGGAAAAAGAGGAATTGTCACCAAAGGGATAAAATAGGACATGAAAGAAGAGGGGCCTGTGGAGGAGTTGGCTGGTGCTGTTTTGGGAGGAAGTACTGGAGGTGATTTTGAGGCAGTTGAACCTAAGAACTATACTCAGAGGTGACCTGGGCCCTTCCTTGGCCAGATGGGTCTTTATAGGTTTCGTAAAAGGCACATAGAGAGAATTGAGGGCATCAAAGATGGAACCTGCAGAAGAAAGTAGGATGTACCTGCTGACAGAGAGGAATACAGCAGGAAGAGCCAGCTATGGTGGCACATTCCTATAATCTCAGCACTTGGAAGGCTAAGGCAGAAGTATCATCATAAGTCGAAGGCCAGCCTGGGCTACATAGTGAGTTCAAAGCCAGCCTGGACTACTTAGCAAGACTCTGTCTAAAAAAAAAAAAAAAAAAAAAAAAAAAAAAAAAAAAAAAAAAAAAAAAAAAAAAAAAAAAAAAAAAAAAAAAAAAAAAAAAAAAAAAAAAAAAAAAAACCAAAAACAAAATGAAAAGAAATATAGCAAGAAGACCACATCTTTGCAGAAATCAAAGATGGAAAGATTACCCAGAGGTACTGAGTAGTCAATAATATCAAATCTCTCAAGAGATGATTAGTCAAATCTAAATCTCAAGACAACCTGTCTGAGAAACATCTGTTTTCCAATAGTAAAGAGATATATTGTTAAAGGTATCTTGGAAATACAGGATAAACCTTGATGCCTATAAGACTAGAAGTGAAGGAAGACATATAAAAGCCATTCAGTGGAAATTTGAGGGCCTCTCTCCACTGCTGGCATGACTGATGTAGACAGGGAGGGAGGTGAGCTCACCAAACAAACCACAGGTCAGTGTGCGTCTTTTGTATGTTGTTGTGATGGATTGATTCATTAGGCAATACATGCTGGTGCTTGTCTGCTGCTTTTGTACAGACTGCTCAAGCAGTGTTGTACAACACGCAGCCCCTGATAATGCTTCTTTGACTCTTTCTTTCTTATGCTTCCCTGGTGCGCTACTTGATCTTCTCCAGTTATACTGGATTTTCCTGCTTTTATACCTCATCTTAAGCCATTCCCACTTTTCCCTGTGCCATCTGCTTGGTCTGTGCTGTCTTCTTCTCCACCTACTTCCACTTTTGTCAAACTCCTTTTTACTGGACAAGGTCTTTCCTTGTAGAGGTCCTTCCCCTACCTGCCCTTTTCTGGATGCCCTAGTTGGATGAGTTCTTTGATGCTTTTTGAGGCCTGAAACCACAAAGCTGTAACTTTATCTTAGAGTTCCTGGAAAGAAAGGACATCTCTTATGCTTTGCCTCTCAGCCCAGGGTCTGGCATCTCCTGAGGGCTGCCCAAATTTCTTCCCAACTGGGTTCCATTATCCCATGTGTCTCTGGGAAGGACCTCAAGGCCACAAGGACTTTAAGTGTGTGGCTCTGGTCACTGGAAAGAAGAGTACAATGTTCCTAACCATTTCAGGAGCAAAAACTGCTTTATATATTAGTAAGCAGACATACACTGTATAAGGATAGAGAACCAGAGAGCTGGACACCAAACTCAAGCACCTTGGGAATCAGCAATGACAATGAGGCCTCACTGAATGGGGTTTTCAAATGAAAATTGTCATGCTGGCTTTCATGACAGTTTTGTTCTATTTTATTCTTATTTTGATCTGCATGACAACAAGCTGGATATGGTTTTCTAAAAATCATGGTATGGTTTTTGAGTCAAAGCAATATGGTTCATTTCTGGCCCTTCAGACGCAACCAAATGCAAAGGGGTGTGTTGGTCTAAGGCCAACGGGTCGGCTGGACTGGAATTCCTCAGACATGCCGTAAAGCTGACTAATAAGCATAGATGTTCTATCACCACCAAGGGTCCTCACTCACTAGATTACTGGATTAGTTGATAGGACCTGAGAACATGCATTTCTCTCAGCCTCTTCTATGATGTTGGTGCCACTCCTGACAACTCTCCTAGAGCCCTGCTTGAAGGCAGCACCTATCGGCAGTAGTATCTCTAGTAATTCTTCAAGGAGCAGAGCCTGCGGCAGGGACTGAGAGCATGTCGCACTGGAGTCCTTTTCAGGAAAGGACTTATGGGCAAGAGAGGAAAGAGGAAGAACCAAGCCAGGAGATTATCAGAGCTACAGTCTCACCTTCAGTTTTCACTGTGTACTATGGCATGAACAGCAGAGGTGTCTGGGACATTTTAGTCTACAAGAGTCATATTGGGTATGGTCCACCATGAAAAATAATTTTCAGAAAGGAAAAAACTGAATTGTGTATTGTGACCTTCTAACATCAGGGACAGGTGGTGACCCTTAGTAGAGAAACAGAGGAGAGCCCAGTGTTTGTTGTTTTATTACTCTGATTTCATTCATGAAGAAACCAGAATCAGTGAGGTTAAATAATCATGCCAAACTACATAATTAGAGTTTGAACTCAGACTCTCAGTCCTTAAGACAAAGTCTTGCATCTGCCATTTTCTTAGGGGGCGTACATGCTTGGCCAGCTTCTATAACCAGAGTAATTGACCTTTTAATGTGGTTACTACCTGACTACTTTTGTAGACTTCCTTCAGATTTTCTCCAATGTTATAATCACGTGGTTCATAGCCTTTCGATTTCTCTTTTTGTTAAATGTCTCATTGTGAATGTTTTTCCACAGTACTATGTAGACTTCATATTTGAAAGGCCGTATGTTTCCTCTAATATGTTTCATTGAGTCTAGTCTGTAATGGACAAAATAATATCTTCAAAGTTGTCCTTGTCTTAAACCCAGGAACCTATGAATATGTGAATTGATCTAACCGAAGGGCAGATATGACCCAGTCACTAACCTTGGCATAGGAGGTTACCATGGGTTTTCCAGGTGGGCTCCTTTCATAAAGGTCCCATTAGGCAGAAGAACAGAGTCTGGAGAAGAGGAGGTGGTGGTGGATGCAGAGGGTGGAGTGTTGTGGGGCCTTGAGCTAGGGAATGCTTGTAGTCTCTAGATGCTGGAAAAGGCTATGGAAATAATTCTCTCTTAGAGCCTTTGGGAAGGAATGCAGTCTTGCTGAGACCTTGATTTCAGCCCAGGGACCCCCACACTGGACTTCCACAGGACTATAGGATGATGTACTGCATTGTGGTCCTTTGCTACAGCCACAGGAAACACCTGATCATAGCACGTCTCTCTCTTTCCTGCTAGAAATGAGGCATTTCCCAAGAGATAATATTTGCCTCACGATGTTATATTCTTGGCATCACAATAAGGGGCCAGTGAGTTGCATCACTTAATCTTTTTCAGTAAGCTAATGAAGTAGACACCATCATTATCTTTATTCCACAGGTTTCACAGTGAGAAATAAGGGGACAGTAAGTAACTTGCCAGAAACTGTATGTATGGCCAGAGCTGAGATTCGGGCTCTGGGACTAGGTGGTCCATTTCCGGTGGGTTTTTGGCCACTGAAACCACAGTATTAATGCCCACTTGGCCCTTGGGGAGGGCTACCTGGGTCATGCACATTAATGACTGTAACCAGTATCACATATAAACTGTAAAGCCCACATCAGTCCAAGGGTTTTTACACATGGCTTCCTCGGTGCCTTGAGGGCAAAGATTGCAATTTTGCAAGAGGTGCTATTGTCTGCATTTTACAGATGAAAAATCTCAGGGAGGATATGCAACTTATCTACTACAAGTCAGTCCATGGTTGAGCTAGATCAGACCTGCCCCATCTGGCTCCAGTGGCTGGGGTGATTCTAAAGTTCTTACATAGAACGCCACACAAGTAGAGCCAGGTCATTTCTGTCTTCATTAACTTTATTGTCAGTTCATCATGATGCATCAACTCTGCACAGAAATCTATGAGGCCTTTCAGGTCTTATATCTGTGCTTCACAAAAAGTAATCTGTGCACATCATCTCAGATAACTATTCCTGTCACTCAGGAAGTCACAAATTGAACTATAGCCATGCATCTGGGTTAGAGCCAATGGAGGCTCATTGTCACCCAAGGACAAGCTGAGATGGAGCTGGACTTTCAACCAGTTATTGATAGCACTTGAAATTCTCTCAAGCTGCATCCTGACCCTTCTGCAAATCTGCAAAACTTGAAAATACTATAAGATATCATTTTCCCCATAAAATTCTTTAAATTATGTCTAAAATTTTTAATCAACCATTCCAAATGCAGGACCTGATTAAGAAAATCACTTTCTGAAGTCTTCTCATCACCAGAACGAGCAGTTGTGGGCCCGATTCATGAGAGCCTCTTGACAAATCACTTGCCCTGGAATTTAGGGGCAAATATGGAGACAAAATTGTTACCCTGGGCTTGAGTCTGAGTGTCTGGGCTGGCTTGCTCAGACTCCTCCCTCAAATGCCTTTTACAGTTCCACTCACTTCCCTGAAAACAGCCTAAGGTCACTCTGAGAGAACTTTGAGGTTGCTGGTGCTGAAAGCCTACAGCTAAGTGGTCTCTGTTCTGCCTAAGGCACTGGGCTGACTTTGAAATACTCCCAGCTCACATCCAAGAAGACTTTTTCCTTGAGAGCAATCTGCTTAGGGCTCAGTGAAGGGCAGCTTTATTGTGTGAGGAAATTCAGGCTCAATGTAGACATATCTGTCATTATGTGCTTAGACCCAGCATTATTCTTAGCTGCCCTTGTGGCTGGCCAGTATTCATGGAAAGGCCCATGTTAAGAATCACTTAAACAGTGTCTTATAATATTATCTCAAAATTAACCTCAGATATACTAAAACAGTTTTAATGTCAGTATCTCTGTCTTCCATTCCCCTCCAGTAATAGCTGTATTAAGAGATTGAATGAAAATCTGTCTTGTATATCCACTTTTCTTAACTGCATTGCTTCTGGGAAATCCATAGATATGATTTTCTCTTTGCTGAGTATAAACTGAAGACACTGGAGAATATGATAAGGCTCTATTTATTCAATTATTACCAACTCTAAGGGACATAAACAATTATATGGAAGAAGGAAGCTTGAAGCCTCATAAACTAAATAATAATGGACTCAGAGTACAAATGGAGTGGGATGGAATAAACCAGGGAAATCTACAAGGTTTTCATTATTGGTTGAAATATACTGAATTCACTACTGGGTAGTATAATGTGAATAGGGACATTAAACTTTATAGTAAAGTTAAAGTTATATATTCCATTTTATCCATTCATGTCCTAAAAGTAGCAATATTATCTCCCTTTGTCTAGGATTACGGGACAACCATTACAGTACAAACGATCAAATTTCCCTTAGAAATCTCCAGTCTGATGTTACAGAGAGGAAATCTGATTTCACCAAGGTAATCTATATTTCTGATTTCTAGAGAGGTCAGCAAAATACACCCGACTAGAAAATGTGATTGTTGACCAACTTGTGATGTCTTTGCATTTTATTTTATTTAGTCAAAAATGGAATTAATATAACAGATTGTCTAACCAGTGATGATGAAGACTTGTATGAAAGTATGCAGTGCACGTATTTAATAATTCTTTAATAGTCTTTACCAATAATGTGTAAGTTATCAGAATAACCAGGAGACTTTGATAATTGATATCAACTCTACGCCAAAGTCGATGTGTTAGAAAATATAATCTATAGAGAGAATGTTATATCATTCAGCATTTTGAAGGTCAGGAAGAAATACTTTGAAGATGCAACAAACTATGATGGGTCATTTAAAAAAGTGTCAGTGGTAGGAAAGAAGGAAAAGAATTAGAGATCATATTTGTATAACACAGTGTTTCAGATTCGGTTAATAGCTAACTCACCACCTCTCCACTCTGGCCCTGAAAGTTCTCTTTCTGTTTTGATGATTATCATAGAGGAAGACTCTACCAACTAACAGAACTTTTGAGTGGAGATTTCTCACCTGAAAGACTTGTCTTCCATCTCACATATGGATATTGTACTGCCAACTTTTGTAATTCTACTAGAAAGGGAAATTATATAAATTGTTCTTTCATGATAAATTTAAATAGCAAATATATCAGTTAAAAATTTCCCTCAAAACCCTTACCTCAGATATTACTTTTAATTAGTTCTGCATTTAGTAAATCTCTACATGGCCTCAGATTTTTTATTAATATTATTATTTTTTTTTGCAGTACTAGGGATTGAACTCAGGCCCTTGTCCTTGCAGGGTAGGCACAGTACCACTGGGTTAAATCCCCAGCCCTGCATGGCCTCAGATTAATACAGTATCCCAGGCCCTAAATCCAAGATGGAGAACGGATACTATTTTGGGTCCTGAGATTTAGTTATTGATCTTCAAATCCTGTCTGTATGGAAACACAAGCTCTCTGTCTGAGGATATAAATATGCATGAATTGCTTTGTTCCCTAGGGACAGGAGTAAATACCTAGGTTCATGGGGGAAAATGAGTAAGTAGAACAAGAGGTTTATGAGAGGGGAGAGTGGGAGGAGATAGCTTGGAGGGGACAGAATTGAGTTATGGGGGCTGGATTAGTAGATTACTACTCTTAATAAAAGAAAGATACTAGTGTCCTATCTTTCCCACTTCCTTTGTACAATGCACTGGCAATTCCTAGGATTTTCCTGTTGATGTCAAGAATAAGTAGCATTTGGTCATTAGTAACAATATAGATCTTTGAGACCATGTGGTTGGATCTCTGTAATACATATTCATATTTACTGAGTCATAACTTGGTCATTTTCTGCAAATCACTTCTAAACATTTGCTCTAGAATTACTTGGATTATCTAATTTGGTCCGATGTGTGACTTTCAAATTTCCCTCCTAACTTTGGGCATTTAAAGCGCATCCCAGTGTGTGTTCTGTGGCTGCCATAAGATGATGATACGTGCCAACAGATGCCCTGCCACTGCAAGTACCATCAATCTCTCCCTCTCTCCAGAGGCTGCACAAAATTGATTGCTTTTCCTTTCAACATGCATCAAAGCTGTAACAATGATATGCAGGTACCTCTTCTGCCAAGTGATTATTTAAAAGGAGTGAAATATGGAGCAGAGTTCTCTTCTAAAAAAAAAAACAACCCTAAATTTTATAACAATAACAGTCATTACAACCCATGTAGAAACTTAGGAACATATCAAAATATTTATGTTTTCCCTTATTTTTACTACATTTTTTTATAAAAGCATGAAGCATTTCAATTTTTATACCTCTCATTTATATATAATATTCCATCAGAAGTAATTTTTTTGTCATTTAATTTACAATTTTTATTTTTAACTTCTGTGCATTATAAGGTGTGGTAATGTGTCCCATAGTTGATTTTCTATTCCTTTTGTAACAGTGTGTTGATTCTTGGTTGGTGCCAGGGATTTTAGGGAGGAGATTCTGGGATATTCTGTTTTCTGTGTTCAGAATTTCTGTTTCACAAAATGAAAAGCATTCTGGAAATGGTTGGAGGTGACTGCTGCTGAACATTAGGAATATATTTGATACTACTGAACTCTGTGCTTAAAGTGGTTACAAGACTTTAAATTTTATTTTGCATATCTTTTACCAAAATGAAAATGTTGGAGGAAAAAAAAATCGACTCTTGCCAGCTTTTCACTGTTACACATTACATTGCATAAATCCTTTGTTTGTAAATAACTGCAAAAGGACAGTAGTCTCACAACAGATAGTGAGAAGAGCCCGGGTTTTCCATTTGTCTTAAAACTCTCTTTCCCCATTGCTCTGCACCAGAGTGAATGCAGGCATCTGGAAATGCGCTTATGTCCAGGATGAAATGCCAGCAAAATTACCCAGGGATGATGACTAGATCTGCTCCATGGGATGGGCAGGTTTGCAGTGGACATGGAGGTAACCTCTATAGGGTGTATCTGTGGGGAGATGAGCCCAGAGATCATCTGCAAATACAGTTTTAGGCTGTAGAAAAGCAATGGAAGAGGAGATAATTGTCTCATGGAGAAAAATACAGATTTCAAAGGTACAGATCAGATCAGATGCTTATCCTTTGGAGGAATAAATTGCTACAGGAATAGAGGCATTCTCACTCCAGTGGCTCAGGATCTGATTTCTCTGATCATTTGCCCCTTATCTTTTTCTCACTTCAATTTATAAAATGATGCCCTTCTTAGTAATATGCCTTAAGGCATAAATATCAAGTTAAAAACAGTCAATAAAAAGCATAAAACTATGAAAGCAGTTACCAGCTCTACAAAATCTTGTTTGAAACATTTAAAAGAAATCAATATTTTAAAGTAGAATCTCTGAGAAAGAAGATGTAAAATTGTGCAGGGTGGTGATGGTGAGGAAATGGATGGTTTATTGCCAAAGCAAGACTCAAAACTCAGCTATTCAACTGACCTATCTTCAACCTTGAAATGGTACTTTGAATCCAAGATGATTTTTATTCTTCCTTTCAAATCAAATCATACACTAGTTAACTTTATTTAGATCAAAGATATCTCTTTGGAAGGTCATGTACAGTTAACCCAGTCTAAAAGGCAGATGCAGTGTCAGATATTTGCCATAAAAAATGTCATCACTTTTTTAAACCTGTGAAGTTTTAATAAAAGCAGTAACTGATTTAGGAACATTAAATAACTCTTTATCTGTCTTGATTTTCCAAATGAAGGCTTAGACTCAAATTCTGAAGACAGAGTCTGTGACCAGCTGAACTGTGCTTCCTCCACACTCACATGTTGAGGTCCTACCTCCAGCATGTTGGGACATGATTGTATTTGGCAAGAGGATTTTTAAAGAGATTATTCAGTTAAAATAAGATTGTTAGAATGGGTACTGATTCAATACTCCTGGGGTATTTTGTGATAAGAAGAGAAGAACAGGACACAGGCTGACACATGGAGAGGAGAACTGCATAAGACACATGGAGAAGTTAGCATTTGCAAGCCAAAGAGGTCTCCGATTCTCCCTGTAGGCATGAGATCTGGAACTTCCCACCTCCAGAATTGGGAAGCAATAAATTGCTGCTATTTAAGCTTCTGGGTTTGTGAACGCTGTCGTGGTATCTCTAGCAAACTAATACCGACTTTTTCAAGGTTGGCCTTTATCTTTGACTACTTAATATGTCTACACAACAAAAGGGCATCTGTGGCCAGGGATATAGCTCAGTGGTTCCGGCGCCTGTTTTGCAAGCACAAGGGCCCCGGGTTCGATCCCTGGTAACCACATACAATACTGGGCGTGGAGACTCACGACCAGCAGCAACCAATACCACACACCACAGTGCTGGGCGTGGTGGCTCATGCCTGTAATCCCAGCACTCGGGAGGCAGAGGCAGGAGGATTGCTGTGATGTGAGTTAGAGGCTGAGCTCAGGGCCAGCCTGAACCACAAAGCGAGACCCTGTCTCAAAAAACAAAACAAAACAAAACCTAAAAAAAAGAAAAGAAAAAGGCATTTGATAAATAAAACTTCTGGTAGTATTGTGTACGTTGAAGAGCAAGGATTGCAACATTTCCTTATTAATTTGTCTCACTTTATTGGGGGGGGAGCCTCTTTCCAAAGCTAAATCTAAACACTGAATGTTACCCTTTCCATGAAATTTGATGGCCTGCTGTATATTAACGCCACACTGTTAACTCCACTAGGCTAGAAATGCCCCTAGCTCCCAGCACGGTACCTGCATGTATTCAGTGCTCAATAAATATTTGTCAAATAAGTAATTAAATAAATGATTTGACTTTGCCTGTATATCATGAATAGCAGAATTTGTATCTAAAAATAGACTGGCTGTACATTCTTAGTGACAAAATTTCAGTGTATTGGCTATGTATGGAATTATTTTAATTTATTCACTACAGATAAATTGAATATATTTATTTTATGCTCTTCTGAAATATATGACATAGTTTTGATAACATATCCTATTCCCCTGGAAGTTATCTCAGTTATCCATTGATTTCTGTTGATTAGTAGAAAAAGTGATACCTAAAGTTACACACCAGACTCATATTTTGAGAGAAATTTTCATACCTGTCACCTCTTTCGCCCTTTACACTTTCCCTATGAGCAAGAGAGAGAAAAGAGATTTTTCTTTGGAACTGGGCTGTCACCAGGGTTTCCCCCAGGAACAGTGTCACCTTGCAGAACAATTCCGGCACCTCAGAAAACAGTTTAGATTCATGTGATTCATTATTACTCTCCCCTTTTCTTTTGACAGAGTCAAAATCCTAATCACATTCACCAGGCCACAGGTAATGAACTTTATCCCATCTCCCTGGGCTTCTGGCTCCTTCTGCAGTCACACGTCTGCAGCCCACAGTGCACAAATCTTACACAAGTATAGTCACTCAGCCCTGTCTTGGCACAGGTGTGCAGCCTGCCCAAGACTCATCCCCTTCCCCAGACTCTACTATAGAATTTTGAGGACGAGACCTGGGCAATGGGGCTTTGCCAGCTTCTGTGACTTTTGTGTGCAATGGAAGTACTGCTGGTGAGGAGGTCCCCCCACAACAGGGCTCCCTGCAAGCCCGCAGCATTGAGGGAGTGACTCCCTTGAGGGAGTGACATGCACTGTGTACCAGAGCTGGAGCTCTTTCTTTTTCATGCCAGGATGATACCCACTCCTCGAACCTACCGATACACCTGTCATGTCGTGCCAAGGCTGTCATGGGATCCTGAACCCAAATGGTCAGAGATTGCAGTGAAGGGAAGCTATAGTTTCCACAGCCATTGCTCCTGTCATACCCTTGCTCTATATTTGTTGAAATGAAAATCTAGTCTTTTGTCCTGTAGCTAGCGTGAAAGCCACAGCTCAGGATGGGCTCCCATTGGCCAGAGTCATCTCAGCCTTTCCACTGTATCTACGTAGAGGAATCTCTGGAAAGCTATTAAAAATACATGGTCTAGGCCTTGTCCCCCTAGTGCCAGATTCACCAGGCCCAAGCGAGGGAGGGGGCTGACAAATCCGCATCCTGTGCAGGTGTTGTTTTAGGCAGGTAGTCACTGGCCCAAATCTTAAAATGACACTGACGCTGCCATTTCCAAGATGGGTATTTAATTTTTCCTCTAAAGACCGATGTCAAAGCAGTTCCTACTGGGTATGATTATACACCTCATAGGGCGCTTGGGAACAATTATTATCAGAACTAAATTTAACTAAAATGGAAGGGGCTGTGTGCAGTCAAATAGGCACCAGGTGTGCTTCCGTTTTCTTGTTCATAAATCACAGCCAGGAGAAGTATGCCAGGGAGAGGGTTTGGGGTGGGAGGACTGCAGCAGAAGCATGGGCTGCCTGCTGGAGTTACACAAAAAGCTTTAAAAAAACCTGGTCCCCCTACACCGCCCTGCCCTGCCCCCCAGGAATTCTACTGTAAAGTGTGAGGATGAGGCCTGGGCGCTGGGGCTTTGGCAGCTGCTGTGAATGTTTTTCAGGGTAAACTAAGTACTTGTGGGGAGGAAGCCTGCTCACTACAGGGCTCCCCGAACCTGCTGCATTGAAGACCCCTCATGGGAGTGACACATACCAGGTAACCTTCAAGTGGGAGGTAGCATGAGGCTGAGAACTTAGGTGTCTTTATTCTCATCCTACAACACAGATTTTTTTCAAACAATGACGTTCCTTTAAAAACAGCTGTCCTATGCATTTCTTGTTCTTCATCCATCTCTCGTCATCTTTTGAATTTGTAACTTTCCATAGATCTCTAAAAACAAAAACACGCATTGCAATGGAGATAGTATGAAGGACGCGGGCCTGGGGTGTTGCTTTCTCAAACATGTTGGACCTCTGGTGGCCAGGTGGACATGAAGGGTTCAGTGTCCACGTAGGGGGACTAATAAATTATTTGAGTAAATTGTTATTAATTTCCAAAAAAAAAAAAAGAAAAAAAACCTCTGAGCTTTTTTATTAGATTTTGGGAAAACAAATACTTTGCCTTCCGACATACATAGGACATAGGTCTTTCTCCTACAAAGTGCTCTCTTAAGATAACCAGCAGCTTCCCTACTCTGTTCTTTTCTCACTGTGCTCCCCAAATCACTCACATCTGAATCACTGGGACAGGGTCACAATCTTTCAGCTGGGAAACCTGCAAAGGGTAACATCCCAGGTGATTCTTAAACATGTTGGAGTTAGAAGTCTGCTGCGTTAAGGGCTGAGCACCCAGTTCTGTCTCCAGACTCTGAAGGAAAGAGTTCTTATTATGCTAGTACAGGTCCATTTCCATTTGAGAGTTCATTTTAAGCAGTTATAACAATGTCAAAATGGAGGTCCTGGACCTCTTCAGACTGCTAGGGTAGGTTGGCCTTCCATTTTACTTATTATTTCTCGTATCTAAATGTCCTCCCCAAGCTCATCTACTCATTCACTTGTAGGTTTTTCTGAAGTGGGTGGATCTGGCTGTGTGAGTATACTGTGGGTTAAAGGAGTGATAATTGGATTAGTCCTCTGATTGGCTTGGTGGTGTTCTGGGTGTAGATCACTGGAAGCCCCATCCTGGATGCGAGTGGCCTGCACCAAATAGGTTGGTGGATGGAAAGATGGAAAGCAGGTTGGCTGCTTCCTGCTCTGCCATAGTTTCTTTCTGCTGTGCCATTCTCCCTTGGGGCCAGCTGAGTGTGGACTAACACTTCTAAAAACTGTGAGCTAAAGAAACCTTTCTTTTTTTAACTTTGGGTGTTGGGGATTTTGTCTCAGCAACAAACATAACTAAGGCACTGCATTTTGCAGTGCTTTAGAGATAAACTAGAAAAAAGAACCCACAAGGTCAGAATAGATCCTGCTTCCTGGTCTCAGCCTGGGGCAGGGTTTTATTAAAAATCTTAGTACACAGTTTTGTACACATAGTGATGTAGTGTTTAGCACTTAAATTCTGTTGATCAGAAAGTGTAAAATGTGTTGATCATTTGAAAACAGTGGACAAAAACTCGTGCCTATGCAGGTGAGCATTAAAGTGCAACACCACAAGGTTAGCAGTTCTCATCAGCGTGGGTCCGCCCTCCCCCATCCTGATAAGTGAAATCACCTGACGGTTGGTCTTTCCTCTGGGCCCGAGACTGAGCGTGGGCATGTGATTTCCATTGTCTTTGGCTCTGGATGTGGACACCTGATGCCAAGCAGCAGAGGGTAACAATTAGGGGCTAACTCAGTGAAGGTGGAGGCGGAGAGACTGAACTCGGTGGAAAACGAGCTCCGTGTTGCTATGCTGCCCAACTGCAGGTTGGGGTGCTAACTCTTTGCCCTCAAAATATTGACCTTCCACTCTCTGCATCTGGTACTATCTTTCTTCTTCATTGACGATGTGAACCTATACTCGGGGACTTCTGGGTCTGGTGGAGGTGACTCAGTCTAATCATCTTTAGGGACAGAATGTATATAATTAAGCTAAGACCCTGCAGAGAAAACCAACTCACTGGGGAGACTCATGTTAGCAGAATGTGTACCTTCTTTATAAACAGAACTGTTCCCCTGGACATTCAGATGGGGCGTCAGGTGGACAGTAGAAAGCCTCAGACAAGGAATCAGTGTTGTGAACCGAGTTCTCTGGCATCCTGCCGACCCTTGAGAGTTGACAGTCCCTATTACAATGGGCTGCTTGAATAATTGGAATCTTTTTTTCCCCCACTTGCAGGAAACTCTGGTATCACAAAGCACAAAAATGATTTCATCCATAGTCATTTCGCAGCTGATTGATGAGAACAAATCAAAAGAAAATGTGCCCGCGTTGCCTCTGTCCTGTGCCATGGGTCCGCCTCGAGCAGGCCGCACCAAGTCAGCCTCCGCTCATCTCAGCGGCGTCAGCATCCACAGGGCCTTCGCGTTACTTCCGGACAGACTAGGGATCCCCAGGCCATCACATGAAGGAAGACCGGAGATGGATTTGCCACCCTTGGCAGACAGCACCGGCAGCGGCCATCGCCAAGGGTTCGCATCCATCACTATCACAGCCCGGCGCGTGGGGCCCCCGGCTGGCGCCCTGGTGTGGGGTCCCGTTAGAGACTCCGTGTGCCCTAAGTGTGGGGCGGAGGGTGCTTCGCGCCGAAGTCCCCATCCACGCCCACACCAGGGGCCTCTCGCCTGCACAGAGTTCCCCAGGAAAGGCTCTGCGGTGAGGGTGAAGGTCCCCGAGGCCCATGCACACACGTACACGGACCACCAGTACTGGGTCACACACGTGGGCCGCAAAGAGGACACTTTTTCTCCAGACACACCGAGTGCGGGAAAGGGCCCGCTGGTGTTCAGTTCCTGTGTCCACCTGCGGGTGTCTCGGCAGTGTCCGAATTCGATCTACTACTTGGACAAGTCTCTCTCCATCCCTGTGGAGCGACCTCGAGTTGTCAGTCCCCAAATGCACAGATCCGTCCTGTCGCTCAACCTCAGCTGTAGTTCCCACGGGTTAACAGCAGATGGAGTAGATGGCCTAGCTAACGGAGAGCCAATAAGCAAAGCCCAGAAGCAGGAGCTGGTCCAGGGAAGCCAGAACCTCCTAGGCTCGCTCTGGAATCCAGCTTTACCAGAAAGTCCCCTGAAGGAAGACCCTTCCCTGGGTCGGGCGCGTGAGGGGACTGGCATGTGCCCTTGGAGTGACGGTCCTCCGCTGCAAAATACAGAAATTGCAGATGTGGGAACGAAACAGGTCACTGTTAGAAAGGGGAAAGACTATCATCCAACTCGTCCCGCCAGCCATCATGGCGACCAGCTTTCCATCCACATTCCCGGCTGGAGTTACAAGGCAGGTGAGTGATGCTTCCGTTTGCATTGGAAACGGGAGGGTCGTTGTCTACATGGCCAGCTACTGGAGAAATTGTTTCTTTTACATGACTTATTCCAAGAGACGTTTCTCAGAAGAGCTGCGTTGATCTCTTTGCTAGAATCTATCTATTGGATAGATGAGACTTGTGTCAATTATGAGAGAACTTCCCTCAAATTCTTCTTGCCAGGGCCTATGCACTGAGTAGGGAATGGTAATCCTCTCAGGAAGCCAATTTAGACCCTTTCCACGTCGTGTTCCAAGGTAGGACAATAAGCGTCCATGTGTCATTCATAGCCAGATATTTTGTCTTTCTGGGGTCAAACGTCTGTATATTTGGATCTGTCTATAATTCTTTTGACTTTTCAGTTAGAGCTGATATTTATGGGCTGGCCTAGGTAGTCTCAGAAAGATAAAAATCTAGACCACAAAGCTTCATAATGAAGTAAACCTGTGTCTTTGTGTACAGTAACTAGAGGACATTCCCTAAAACAGGAAGTTGGAGTCTGTCCATTCCAAATGGCAGCAAAGGTAATTTTTGGTCCTGGGTTGTTGTCTTCTGGGGCAGATTGGCTTTGATTTATTATTGTTTCTGCCATTTCTAAGGGGGGCAGAATTCTCAAGGTGGGTTGCTCTGAGGACTTTCGTATTTTTGGAGTAGATCAGAGGAGGAAGCAGGTCCATTTTGGAAAAAAGCAGCTAGATTTTTTTTCTTTCTCTGTGTAAACTTCTGACACTTTCAGCTTTACGTTATGGGGCAGAGAATGGTTTATAAATTAGCAGCTTTCCACTTGGGAAAAATGCTTAAAGATAATAGTAGTAAAATTGAAAATGCAGCATATGCATAATAATTTTATGGTGCAATTTTAGGTCATTAAAGCTTTATTAATTAATAAAAATGACTGTAAAACATTTAAAACTATAATGTGCATGGAAATGTTAAATGATATAATTAATTTTAACAAGTATATATATGCTGGATGCTCAGATTTTTAAAAGCAATTTTGACATGGCTTTCAGATTGATTAAACCATGGAATGCATACTGTAAGAAGGAAAATGTAAGCAGCTGCCCATGTTCCAAAGATAAACTACACTTTAGTATTTAAAGAAGTGGCTAAAGCTAGGCATTTCCTCTTCCTCTTATTGATGAAGATTCCAGAAATGGACAACCTGCACTGTTATGCACTACCCCAGTGGAAACCCATCCTTGTCTTTATACCATGTCCCTTGCTGTGAAGTAATAAGTTGAATTTATAACACTTTTCACCACAGAATCTTTAAAAATAACTGGGGCCAGATCTCGAACATTTATTTCAGAGGTGAGGAGCAAGAGCAGCGAAAATTTCCTCAACTGATGTTTGGTGCAGAGATGTCTGATTATGCTTTGTGAAATGGCTATTCTTGTAAAGGATTTTCTTAGGCAGATAGTGTAGATTTTGTCTGTTTTCCACAGACCAACATTTCTCAGGATAGCCGTATATTGCAAAGATTCACATCAGAGAACTAAATGGCTCTAAACCATGTGGCCTTATCTACCGTTTCAGGAAAGAGTTGCACAAGCCAGAGGAGCTTTGATCACCTTTTAAAGAGTTGCAGGGCTCTTATTTTCTAGCTCAGTGAATGAAGCAAGTGACAGTAATTCTCTGCGCTTATTTTCCCCTCTGGTAACTAGAGCAGGAGAGCTGGGCACTCTGGAAGATCTTCAGTCTTAAGAGTGAGTCTACCTGCCTGAGATGTAATCTTCAGGAAGAAGAGGCTACATGGGTCTCTGGGCCTCTCCATTGTAATGTCAAAGGCCACAGAGCCTGGGACCATCATTTGGGGGTCACAATTCAGCATATGCTACTAACTACACACACACACAGACACACACAGACACACACACACACACACACACACACACACACACACACACACACACACACTGCTGGTCTTGAGGGTACTCTCAGAAACTAATTCCAGGGGACTGTACTTCACAAGAAAGCACTCTTGTCCATGTTATAGAACTCTTACGTAAAATTTGCAAACACAAAGCATTGACTGTAATGACCGCAGTATTGGCTGGCACAATCTACACAATGGTTAAGAGTAGGCTGGCTGAACTTCTGTCTTGACAGAGATTTCTAGACTTACTGCAAGAGCTTCTGGACCAGGGTGTTGCTCATTAAAATGCTGAGAAACTATTTGTGTCTTCCTGTCTAAAACCAGAATTAATCTGAGGTTTTCTTGACAGCCTCCTATGGCTACACGTGCTATTATAGATCTTCACACTTCATCGTTAATGCATCTGACTGTTTTCATTTGAAGGATTCCAGAATCCCTCCTGAGCAGGAGCCTCTCTAGGCTGACTTTCTGGCTGCACTTTGCCTGCATGGCAAAGGTTAGGCTAACCTATAAGCCAAGGTTAGGCATTTTACTTCTAATTACTGAACAGAAAGTCATACAAATTGTATTCTTGAATGAGTCTCTGGGACTTACACCCTGAAAGATCACCAAGATTGGGGAAAATGGGAAATATTTCACACAGTACAGGTAGGCCCCATTGACTGAAATGTAGTGTCCCCACAGTATGTAGGTATTTGTCCTCCTTTGGTGCCAAAGGGTTGGGAATTGGTTCTCTTTGTACCTCTCCTTCGTTGATGTTTTATACTATTGCTGGTACCATGGAAATGAGCATTGTACAGAACCTTTCAGATAAAAATAAGTACATTATTATCATTTCATGTTACCTGTTGTTAACATATGTTAAGAAAATCCTAAGAGGCCAGGCCCTGTTTTAGATCCTTTACTGAATCATTCAAACCATTGTGTAAAGGAATGTCATTATTCCTATTTTTCAGACAAGATAAATGAGGCTTGAAGATTTAATGACTTGCCCAAGTCCACATGGATAAGTGGTAGAGCTGTGCGGGGGCTCCCTCTGGGCCCTTGCCAGGAAAGCCCTATGTAAACAATCAGGGTGGTGACCATTCTGTCTCAATGATTGACCCATCTCCACTATTGCTATGCATGGTGGCATTTGAAGACTTCTTGAAGTTGCCTGGAGCAGTATTAGTATTTGGCAGGAAGTAAATGTCTAATGAAGTTTCAAAGTTATGTCATTTGTTGCAGTTCAATTTTAATGGCTGAGAAACCCTTCCCAAGTTGATAACCATTCTTTGTTTTGCTCTGTGGATGTATACAATATCAGTTTGAATGGTTCTGACCCCACTGGTTGTGTATGCCTGAAACTGTATAAAAGTACACACATTACTTATTGCCAATTCTACTTTTCATCCATGACTAGTTCACAAGGTTTCTTCTCTTCTGAGACACCCAAGAAAACAGAGCAAAATCTTCTAATGTTACATGCTATTGGAGAAAAGACATAGGAACATTCTGTCCACTCTTGTCCATGTTGGTGCTCTGTGGTGGGCCCTTTGTGTTGGAGTGGCCTTGGTCCATGCATAGGCTCTGGTGATAGTACTCTGATAAGTCCCCAGTGGAGCTTGGCATTCCTAATAAGCAAAGACATGAATGACAGAAAGTAAAGAATTCCCAGCATATTAGAAAATGAGTGCCGTGGCTGGATTTTCATGGTGTCTAATGTATTATCAGGGAGCAAGCTTTATTTCACTTACATCTCTTAAGGCAAGAAAACACAGTACTGTGGTTTAGGTCATTAATATTCCTCCAAGCTCATATGTTAAAAACTCAGCTCCCAGCTGATGATGCTATTGTGGCGTGGTGAGAACTCTAGGAAATGGATTCAGTAGGAGGAAGCAGATCACTAAAGACGTGACTTTCAAGGGTGTATTTCATTCTATCCCTTCTCTCTCTTTCCTGGCTGTGATAAGGCAGGTAGCTTTTCTGTACTACATCCTTCCACCACAATGTTGCTGCCTTGTTGCAGACTTAAAAAACAACAGGGACTATAGACTGAAATCATGAGCCCTAATAAATCTTTCCTCTTATAAGTTTACATGCTCAACTCTTTGGTCACAGCAATGAAAAGCTGCTCGAAACAGGCACATTGTGGACACTTGTCACTTTCTGTGAGGAGGAACTTTATTACCATATTAGAGTCAGCTCTGCTATCTCAGGAGATCTTTCTGGAGCTCTGAAGACATTGGAGGAGCTCTTATTTTACAAATGTAATTTTTCCAGAATGATCTAGAACCAAGGTGGGCAATCTTTCCTTCCTTGTTTTGTTTTGAAGGGCCAAATAGGAAATATGTTAGGTTGTACAGACTATTGGGCCATATGATTTCTGTAGCAAGTACTCAGCTCTGATGTTCAGTGCCAACCTAAACACATGAGTGTGACTATTGCTAAGAAAACTGTCACTGACCGACTCCTGCTCTAGAATTCAAATAAACCCATTCTCTGAGATACATTTTACCCAGTTTGTTGGACTTCCTGGAACTCAGACTCTGAAATGAAGACCAGGCAGCCCTTTTTCTGGGGCATGTTCTTCCCTTCAGTGGGAAGGAAACAGGACTGGGTGGAGGACTGGTTTTCTGTTGGACAAGCTCGCTTTTCAGGATGCTTAGAGGTGAAGAGAGGGAGGCTTGCATCAAAAGTAGGAACTGTCTCATCCTGGACCTCCTGACCTGTCTCCTCTGCCTACTCTGAGTCCTTGGCTCCTCTTCTGGACAATG
Source organism: Petromus typicus (assembly GCA_004026965.1). Lineage (NCBI taxonomy): Eukaryota > Metazoa > Chordata > Mammalia > Rodentia > Petromuridae > Petromus > Petromus typicus. Next base: position 30,101 of record PVIR01000370.1, read on the forward strand.
CCTTCTGCTGCTTGTTTATTCTTTTCCTGTTTCCTGAGGACAGATGCTCTCATGATTCAGCCTTGGACTCTGGCCTTCTTGCTTTTTTTTCCTTGCCATGAACAAGGCTAGTCACTTAGGTGCCACTCCCCCCTTTTAATAAGTGGCACATTTCTTTTAACAAGGCACATTTCTGGCCCTGGAAACTCCTGCTAGTGCTAGACTAGGGTCCTACCTGGATAGCTTTCCTCACTCATTGGATTTGTACTGTGTCAGCTGTAGGACCAGGCACTGGGTTCTGTCTGGTCCATCATGCTGAGAAAAAGCTCACATGTCTCCCCAACCATGCAGGTCACTGCCTTTTTAATGTGAGGCCAATTCTTGATATCTAGACTATCCATTGCTGAAGAGCACAATCCAAGTCTGACTGTTGGTACTGACTTCTTCACATCCAGCAGAGCATCGTGGAGCACAGAGCAGACACTCAGGGCCTGGCAGGACTGAAGGACAGCTCATTTTGTGACTCAATAAAGCCACTAATGTGATGTCAGGGTGCTTGCATGCTCTCTGTCTTTCCTCACACACCCTCCTTGTGTCTATTTCTACCACTTCTCTGGCAAGGCAAGGGTACGAAGCCATGTAGACTCACCATCAAGAGGTAGGCTGTGAAAAACTATAACAAACCATAGAAGTCACACGTGGTTTGAAAGTTGAGGGCATAAACATCTCAAAGTACTTTTCCTCCAAAAACACAATCAGAACAATCAGGGACTGTCATGGAGCAACTTAGTTGCCCTTCAGATGGTTGAATTTAATGTGGAAAAATAGAAAACATGTGATTGATATTGCAAAAATATTTCAAAGGGTTTTTAAATTTTTGTTTCCTTAACTCTTGGTAAATCTTGCTGAGATGGGGTAATTTCCCACAAAACCATGAATGTGATTTTAAGGTCATTCCCAAAGTCTGTAGTGGCTAAATATTGGTTACGTCAGCCAGTCCAACAAGTTATATGGAGACAAGGGCCTTTTGATCTTCCCTGCACGAATGTGCAGTGTCCCTACAGTGTTTGGGAGAAAGTCATTGCTGATGCGCCATTTACTTAGGTTAGCCAGGAATAAAGGAAGAGAAATAGATCTGAGGCCTGAAGCAACAAGACTGGATAATGGTCTGTTTTTTAAATTAGGAAAGTGTGAAACAGCCATCTGCTCATGAATAGTCACAGTGATAGGCAGGAAGGCCCCACCGAGTACCATGAGCTGGAGAATGGGACCCTCTTGAGTTTCAGGTCACTCTGCCAGCCACTCACCATGTCTTTTACCAAGTAACAACATGAAGAACACTGAGCAGGTTGGGCTTATAGTGCAGTTTTGTGATTATCCTTAGTCTTCAGTGTCATCTGAGCTATCTGCAGAAAACCAATGTAGATGTGATTTTGGGAAAGAGGAAGAGATAGCATGATGCATTATGTAAGGAAAGTATCATAGATTCAGATGATGCTGGGAAATGGGGAAGGGCATAAGAAATGGATGGAGTGCTTGATTTCTTTAGCTTGGTGATTTTTTTCTTTTTTCCTAATAATTGTAAAGCAAAAATTGTATATTTTGATAAAATTTGATTCTCTTTTGTGTTTGTAAGTGCTCTCTGTTTTGTGGGGACATCAATAGTCATGGTCAAATGAACAATATTAGATTGAACTCAATCTAGTTGAAAATAAAACTCATAAAAATGCAGTTTTTCTTAACTTTTTTCTCAATGAGTTGAAACATTTACATAGAGAACCCCATCATTGGGCTCCTGTAGACCTGCATTATTTAAAATTTGCAATTTGGTGTTGTGCCCGGAATTTTGCCTCCATTGAGCATGTGGCCATTCATATTATTACACAATGCTGCTTCCATGGGTCCCAAAGGAAAGAAAAGATCTAAAGTCTCCCCATTTCCCTGAGTTGTACATCTTTTGAGCAACTTGTTTTTCTCTTATACTAGTGTCAGTACTTCAACTGAAGTCTCTATTTTTGTTTGTTGAAAATTCTGAGTCAACTCTGAGGACCATCTCTTGCAAATATGTGGGATCTCATAGTAATGTTTGTTGTGCAAGACTCATTGCCAGCTTTGTCTTATCTTTCCCATGTATAAATATGTGAGTTGCTTGAAGTAAAGAGAAAAGAATATAGTTTTACTTAAAATCTGCTCACCCCTCAAGCAGGATACTGAACCAGAGGATCATGCTTTCAGTTGAATGAAGTAGACAGAAGTCTTGAGTGTATGCTGGCAGTTGAATGTTTTGGTTTGGAGAAGATAAGAGGTTTATGCATTTCTGCATGTGGGTAAATCATACTTAGGACTTTTTGACCAGAGAGCCTATTAGACAGGAAACACATGACCTTGAACTTCTCTGGTATGTGTGCTTCTGGTCTATCAGAAGTGTCACTGTGTATGTAGCACCCAGGGAACCATTTTGCTGCAAAAATCATACCTAAAGAATGGTGAGCAGCCGCCAGCTGGCAGAATTTGACATGAGTGATCTACAAAATCCATCCAGTGTCCCAGTCAGGTGCACTTGGGGGTTCCTGCTCACTAGCTAGCAGGGAGACTCTGTAGGACTTGATTTGTTATACCAAAGGCCACCAGGAGTGTCTTAGCCTCCTCCAGGAGTTGTTGGTGCTGTTGTCAGCTGTGGTTGCTCTCCAAGTTTGACAATTCATGGAAATGTTTCTTAAGTGGAATTGCTTTAAATAGACCTAGTTTAAATGAAACAGGTCTAATAGAATCAGTTTCATTTTTTTCTTTGATTTTATCATACTCTTATTGAAAAAGTAAAACACATGCATTATAAAAACTAGAATATAGTTACATTAAAATATAAATAAATAGAAACTGAAAATTAACTATAACTCTATAGCCCAAAGATAATATCATTGTTATTAGTTCACTGTGTTTTCCCAAATAGATTATGTGGCTTCTCCCATAAATGCAACCAACTTTTCTGTTTTCTATACTCTCTCCTTTCTTTTCTCAATAAAAAGAGAGCTGTGACCTGATTTTGTGGCCTATATATTCCCTCATTAATCATTCAGGGGCTACAAAAGCTGCTACTGAATAAACTTACCTAAACATTAAAAACATTAAATAGGTTGTTTTTGTAATAATTTTATAATAATGTGGTGATAATTGCCTTTAGAAAGAAACATTGGCATTTTGTATGATTTTCTTAGACTAGGTTCCTGGAATTTCTGGTTAAAAAGGCACAATTTTAAGTTTTTTAAACATGGACTTTCAAATTACACTCTAAACTGTATTACTGATACACAACTGCCAGCTTCTTAAACATACATAAACACTGGATATTGTCATTACAGAAACTTCTGTCCCATTTTAATGAGTGGAAAATGGTATTTAAGATTTTGTATTCTGTGTTTTTTCATAGAGGCTGAATTTTCTCAAACGCTCGTTTTGCATTCACATTCAATTGTGAATCTGAATTCTCTTGTGAATTGCCTCTTTTCTTCATTTACCTTTCTTTAGTCTCTTCTTATTTTGTGTTTTTATGTATGAAAGAATGCTCATTTTGTATTTTCCTTTTTAATGTTGTTTATGGTCATTCTTAAAACTTCAAAATTTGAAATAATTTTAGATTAGTAGATCAGTTACAAAAACAATGCAGTTTTTCCATAGCCTGCACCTCCCTCCTCTCATGTGAATCTCATAGCTAACTACGGCACATTTACTATGAAAGCTTATTCTTTTATTTTTTTGAGACAGGGTGGCCTTGAACTCAGTATATAGCCTAGACAGGTCTCTCATTTGTGGCAGTCCTCCTGCCTCAGCCTCCCAAGTGCTGGAATTACAGGCATGTGCCACTACATCCAGCCACAAATAGCCTTTTAATCTGGGCACTGTGGATATCTTGGGCTGGATGGTCTTTGTTGTCCTCTGTATTCTAAGATATTTTGCAGCTTTCCTGGTCTCTACCATGGATGCCAGTAACCCTTCTTTCTTACCCAGTATGTGTACAATCAAATGTCTCCAAACATTATCATCCAGTTGAAGCAAAATTGATCCCTGTTGAGAACCACTGATCTAAAACAAGAAATTGTTGATGTAAGACCAGTAACTGAATTCTAGATAGTTTCATATTTCACTGGTTTTCCCACTAATGTCCCGTTTCTGTTCCAGGATTCAATCCAGGATGCACCCTTGCTTTTACCCATCATGCCTGTTCATGGTAAATTTTGACATTTGGATTCTCAATTGTCTTCATCATTTGCCTTTGTCTTTTCTCTGATAGATTAGAACCTACATTGCTCACCAATTCATTTATGTAAATCACTGATCACTCTGGATATATCTCCCAAATGGTATAAAGCTGAATCTAGTTTCCCCAAATTGTTTGCCAGTTGTCCTCAGGGATGATTGACGAAATGACCGATAAGCTCCATATTGGCTGGAAATACACTCATGTATCTGATTCTTGTGTCTACAAGCAATTCCTGGATGTGTCCAGTGATTTCCTCATAGAAACTGTACAACCTGAATATTGTGCAAATCACAAATATGTATATACAAAATTTTATTTTATATATATATATATATATATATATATATATATATATATATGAGACTTTGGTATAGGGATCTTGAATCCTTATAACTTTGTAGAAAGCATTTAATATAGCAGTTTTTTGGAAAGCCTTTCTGTTTTCCATCTATGTAATAATATCATATATGGATAAAATTTTATTTTTTCCTATCTGATTATATCTTTTTTCCTATCATACTGGTTAAGACTTCCAGTAGAATGTTAGAGTTAATGAGAATACCCTTGTCTTCTCTTTTGTTAGCAGTAAGGTTTTTAAGAAAAGTTCCATCTACATGAAAGGTTCTTTCTATTCATTTTTTCTTATGATAAAATATATATCTTTTTTTTTTTCCATTCAGGGGATTGAACCCAACACCTTCACATTAAGTTACATTCCTAACTTTTAAAATTAGATTTATTTTTATTTTTTTGACAAAAATTTTTGCCTAAGCTGTGTTTTGAGTTTTGAGCCTCTTGCCTCAGTGTTTCAGAGTGCCGGGATTACCAGAACACACTGCCACATCCGGCTACTAAGTTTTAATTGTGTGGCTCAGTGATGCTAAGTAAATTCACACTGCTTTGAGGGTATCACCGATAAGCTTAACAACTCTTTTCATCTTGCAAGCTAAAACTACCTCATTAAATGTTAAATCCTTCCACCTGAGAAACCAGCATTCCGCTTTCTCTATGACTGTGACTACTTTAGGTACTTATATAAGTGAAATCATAAGGTATTTGTTCTTTAGTGACTAAGTCCTTTGCCCTTAGTATGTCTTTGAGAATTTCCTTCCTTGTTGAGGCTGAGTTACATCCTCCTGCATGCATATGCTACCTTGTGCTTTACCATCCATCTGCTGGTGGACGCTTGGGTTGCTTCCATTTAGACTGTCATGGATAATACATCGATGAACCCAAAGGGACAAATAGCTCCTGAGTTCCTGCTTTCAGATATTTTGAGTGTTAAATCTCTGAAGTAGGAGTATGTTAATTCCATTAGTAAATTTTTTTGAAGAACTGTCACGTTGTTTTCTACAGTAGCAGTACAATATGACATGGCCACTGGCAATATTTAATAGTTCAAAGTCTCTACCAACACTTGTGCTCTTTAAAATTTTATTTGTTGTTGTTTTCATAATAACGACCCTCATTGGTGTGAAATGATATATCATTGCAGTTTTGAGTTGCATTTCCCTTATGACATATTGGTGTCTTTACATATTATCCATTTGCACATTGGGAGAAATGTCTATCCAAGTATTTTATGTAGTTTTTAACTCTTAATTGTTACTTTTTGCTCCTCTTAATGAGAGATGCCATCTGCCTGGGTGTTAAGTGTTGGTGAATTCTTTTATGCACCTATAACATATGAGTTTTATCCTTTACTTTGTGAACATGGAGAATTACTCCAGTGTCCATATTGAGCTAACCATATATTTCTAGGATAACTCAGTTATGATGTATTTTATGTGCAAAAACATATGCTTCTGAGTTCTGTTTGCGAAAACTTTATGGAATTTTTTCTTGTTACGTGAGAGAGACATTTCTATGTTTTTAACTCGCTTTGGTTTTGGGGTCAGGAAAATACTAGCTTGATGAAAAGAGCTAGAGTATGGTAGGCTGTACTTCTGTAACCCTACAAGAGATTTGCAGGAGTTGGCATTATTCCTTCCTTAAGGGTTTTGTTGATGTTCCCAGCTAAGACATCTTGGCCTGGAGTTTTCTTTATGGGAAAGTTTTAAATTATGAAATCAAACTCATTCCTGGTACTATGACCAGTCACGGCCTCTGCTCTTTAAATCTGTTTTGGAAATGTATGCATTTCCAGGCATTTTTCACTCCAGTCATTTAAATTATTGGCATGAAATTGCTCACAGTATTTTCTTGTTATCTCAAGTGCTTCAATGGTATTCACTGGTTTATTCCCCGATCTTGGTAATTTGTGTCTTTTTTTTTCTTTTCTTTTCTTATAAGTCTAGGTAGAGGTTTATTTGTTTTTTTTATAAAATCTATATTATGCCAATGATATTTTCTATGACTTGTCAATTTTCTATTAGATTGAGCATCCCTAATAAAAAGTTCAACATAAGAAATGATTCAAAAGCTAATGCTGTTGAGCACTAACATATCAAGAAGAAACTCCAATTCATACTCTAAAACTTTGCTTCGTGTTTAAAAGTATTGAAACTTGTATAAAGTTGACTTTAGAACCCGTATATATTGGTAGGGTTGTTTGTGAGATGTAAACAAATTTCATATTTAGACGAGTTTACCCTCAAGATGTCTAATTATATATATACATATATGCAAATGATCCAAAATTCAAAATATTCAAAGTCAGTCTGGTGTTTGGTCACAAGCTTTTCAGATAAGGATTATTCAAATTGATTTCTGCTTTTAATTTTATTAGTTTCATTTTCTATTTGCTTTATCCTGAATCTTTTTTGTTCCTGTTAGCTTCTTGAGAAAGCTCAGGGCAAATATTTTTATATAATCATTTTAAGCTACAGTTTCCTTTTAATTCTGATATACATTTTTTATTTTCCTTTAGTTCAAAATAATTTGTACATAGACTCATAAACACCACTTTATTTTCTAACTACATGATGATATCTTAATTACTGATTAATTTTTGCAAAATATTAGCGATTTTTGTATATTTAAAATTAATGTATACCATTACATTTTATGTATACCACTTACATTTTTGACAATTGATACGATGTGTGGATTTATTTCTACCATGTTATTTAGATTTCCTATTTGTGTTACTACTTTGGCCTTTTGTCTCTTTAATAATCATGTGTTGGATTAATTTTTTAACCTTTTGTCTCTGCTAGCTGAAAGTTATGCTTTTTATTTGTATTATTTTATTAGCGTGCTAAAACTTGTAATGTGAATTTAACAAAGCTAAAGGTAATCGGAGTTTTATTCACTTTGGGGATCCAGCACTTAGAACACATTCTTTCTCTCACCTCCTCAACCAGGTGCACTTCAGCGATAACAGTGTTTTGATTGTGTCTCTTTTCTGGTTTTTTGACTCTTACAAATCAAATGTTAATTTTATGCGTTGTTTAGATTGATCTTGGATTTACTATTGCCTTTGTTTCCGTTTTCCTTTTGGATCTTATTTTATGATATAAATTATCATTTTTCACTTTCCTAAAATACGTATTAGATGGAAGGGTTTTGGTGATCAGTTATCTCATCTTGGTTTGAGTGTGGGAAGATGGAGGCTCTGAACACAGTTTATTTCACCATGTTCTTAAAAGAAATCGTAACAAATTTACTATTATCTGTTGCCTGTTCCTTCTTCTAAGTTTTTTGAAAACACAAGCCTTGCTTCTTTGGCTTTCATGATTGTTCCAAAGAAAGCATGTAGAAGTTTGACTGTGGTACTTTGCTACAGTTTTTTGTTTTGTTTTTTGTTATACTCAAGGTCTTTTTCTGTTTCATGTTATGCTTCATTGTGATGTATTTAAATGTATTTCTTTTTTATTATGTGCATGATCTGGATTTCCCAAATCTGAAGGTTATTGTAGTTACTAATTCTTGACATCTTAAAACTATTTCTTGTCTTTAAATTTCTGCATTTTAATTTCCTTTTAAAGATTTGATTGGATGTGTTTTATACTCTCACTTTATGTTCTTTTCTCCTCTTTTTACATTTCTATTCTCTGATTATAATGTTTAATAAAAATTTTTAGTTTTATTTTCTACCTCAATAGGATTTTACTTTCATCAGTATTTAAAATGATTTGAATTAATTTCAATTGGTTTATTTTTGAAAGTACTTTTTGGGGACTCCTTTGAAATCACTCTGTCTCTTTTCTCTCAATTTTTTTTTTTTTTTTTTTTTTTTTTTAGGCAGGGTCTCACTTTGTAGTTCAGGCTGACCCGAAGCTCAGCCTCAAAATCACAGCAATCCTCCTGTCTCTGCCTCCTGAGTGCTGGGATTACAGGCGCGAGCCACCACGCTTGACACTGAGGTGTGTGGCACTGATTGCTGGCAGGTGTAAGTCACCACGCCCCGCATTATTGTATGTGGTTACCGGGGATCGAACCCAGGCCCCTGCACTTGCAAGGTCCTTTCTCATTCAGTTTTAATTCTCTTATACTTTTAGATATCGAAAACATTATAGTTATACTGTCAACATATTGGTTATTTTGTTTCGTTATTTCTTATATATGAGGTATATGTACAAATCTGAGTGTAGTTTGGCTTCTCTACTGACTTTTCCCTATAGTCATTGTTTTATATTCTCTGATGTATATGTGTGTGTGTGTGTGTGTGTGTATGCATAATACATACATACGTACATATATACATATATATATATACATACATTTACACACATCTGTATCAGAGCTATATATCCCATAGTTATTATGATTATTATGATTCTTCAGCCATGAAATTCTCTGGAATGAGAAGAAACTCCTCCAAAGGGAATTCGATGGTTCTCGTAGTGAGGCTCCCATTATGCTAAATTTTCAGCTTGTGGTTGCTGGTACTAAGCAGATTGTGTGAATTCTGGCACCAACCCTGAAAGGAGACCAGCTTGTGATTATGAGATGTGTTTTTATATACAGAACCTTCCAATTGAATTTTTGAAATCTTCAAGTCCTGTGTTTTTTTCCTGGACTCATTGGCTTTAAATTCCAAACTCTAGGTAACTAGAAACCAACCACAGCCCTCCAGCAGTGAAATCTGTCCTCCAGTTCTTTTCCTTAATCTCTAGCTTTACCTCTGCAGACTTTCCTTACTTCTTGGTATTTAAAGATGTTATGATAATATGATATGACATATATACATATATATAACATAAATATATGTTTGTGATTATTCTCAAGGTTATTAGTTGCTTCATAGTGTGAAAATTTGAGGTTTCTAGACCTCTATATTGCAGGAAATACTAGATTTAATGAAATTATTATTTTTCACTAGGATTTTGTGACATTGATTGTATCTTTTCCTTGAGACAAAGTCTCACATTGTAGTATAGGCTGAACTTGAACTCACTATGTAGCCCAAGATGGCTTTGAACTCACAGTGGTCCTCCTGTCTCAGCCTCCTTAGTGCTGGGATTACAGTATACACCACCATGCACAGGGCTTTTGCCACCACATTTGGTCCCTTTTTTTATTATTAGAAAATTTGAAGTTTTTTTAAAAATTAATTTTGTGGGTGAACTTAGCATCATGTCATATTAATTTTTCTGTATGTGTGCAGGAAAGCCTTTAATTTACACAAGTAGTTTAAATCATATATCATAGTCCTCTTGGGCTATTACAACAAAGTACCGCAGACAGGATCAGCGAAGTTTATTACTTACTAGAGGCTGGAAGCCTCAGGTTAGGGCGCCAGTATGCTTGGGTTCTGCTGAGGGCCCTCTTCCGCTTGCAGACTTTTGATATCTTGTCCTGCTGTCTGGCTGTTACTAGTGGTGCTAACAAACCATGTCCTCCTCTTAGGAGAGCAGCAGTCCCACTCTGTCGAGCTGATGACCTCCCAAAGTTCCCACCTTTAATATCACCACCCTGGGGTCAGAGTTTCTACCTATGGTTTGGGCAGGGGCATGATATCCAGTTGATTGCAATAATTTTTTTCTGGTGGCACTATTTGGCTTTTTCTAACACTGACACAGTTCTTTTTAAAAATCAAGCTATAAATTAGAGTGACCTATTGCCACTATTATTAAAAATTCTCTAAAATATATATTAAATAGTTGTCTAATATTCATATTATATGATTATATAAACTTTTAAAATGATATCCTTCTTGTTGGGCACTTATCTTGATTCTTAGTTTTTGACCATTTAAATAATATTGACCTCTGTATGTGACATTTGGACTCTTCTTAAGCTATATTCTTAGAAGGAAAAGTACTTAGTAAATGATTTAAACATTGTTAAGGCTTTCAAATTTATATAACGAATGTTTTTTTATTGAGACTCAGAAAACATACAAAATATGCTCTTTCAAAGGACTATCTTAAAGAAATTACCTCAACCTTTAGTTTGGTTTCATGGACTCGTCACCAAGCCCTCAGAAGGGAAGTTTGAACTTGCCCACGCTTTGAAAACCCTTACAGCAGTGTGAGTGGCTTCTGGTGGTGTGTGTAACCATTGTCACATTTTGCTAATTTGATAAGAGAAGGTAACTTCTTATTTTTATCTAATTTCAAATCACAGGTAAGACTGAATTTTCTGTTTATTGGCCATGTGTACTTCTTGCTTTGGAATTGTCCTATGTTCCATAACCCCTCACCTATATGAGCTTTGGGCTTTGCTCCTAAGAAAACTTTAATGTGTACACTATTTCATGACTCTGAGAACCTCGAGGTTAGCCTGCACCATTTGAGCCAGTGTATCATGACTCCTGTTTCATTCCAAACTTGTGTTTTACATTTCTACTGTTGTATTCTGACTTGTCTTTAGAGAATTGTGGTAGTTGTGACAACTAAAAATGATGATGGAGCCGTGTGTGGTGACACATACCTACAATCCAGCTTCTCAGGAGGCTGAGGCAGGAGGATGAAATGTTCAAGTCCAGCCTGAGCAGCTTAGACCTTGTCTCAAAAAATAAAAAGGACTGGGGATATAGCTTAGTGATAGAACGTTCGTCTGGTATGCATGATGCCCTGGGTTCAGTCCCTAGTACCAGAAAAAAATGATCTTGATGGGTTTAAAAGAAATTGGTACACATCCATGAAGAAAGCTGAAATTTTAAAATAATGAATTTTATAGAATACAAAGTATGAATGAGCTATTGTGCTTAGTGATGCATTGAATAAATAGATCACATTTTCTGTCCCAAAATGGATAGAGGTGAGAGAGGAGAGAGGAAAGAAAGAGAAGAGAGAGGAAAGAGGTGGGGGGAAAGGGGAAGGGGGAGAGAGAAGAGGTGAAGAGAGAGGAGGGAGAAGGGAGAAAAATCTACCAACAATCATATTTGCAAAATGAGTAAAACTCAGGCTTCTGGGATATCAAACCTAAGCCGAGCCATCCAGGAAGTGGTAAGGTCACGCAGTCGATGTAGAAATGGGAAAAGTCTTAGAGAATCACAAACACAACATGTTCTTGGGCCCCTGGGGACTTGATGGTTGTAAACAGGCTGTAGTAGTGGAAAAGCTTTGGATGTACCTTGGGCAGCTTTCCGACCTCACTTTTGGCCCTCTCCAGATAAGGAAAGACAATTCATATCACCAACTGGTAGGAAACCCAAGTTCACAGAGTGAATGTGAATAACTTATCCTGAAGTCACATTTCTCTTTTCCTAGTATTCCCTTAAGAAATACATATGTGTTCTCATACCACAGCCAAAAGCATGCATGTATTTTCAGACAACCTTGACTAGGCTGAAATACCATTGATCATTTAAAGTCCTGCTCATGCTTGCAAATGAGCTCTGTGCTTCCTTCCCGAGCAGGGATCAAGTCAGCACAGGAGGCCCTGAGTCCAGGATTAGTCAAGAAAAGACTGGGGAGGGATTTTCAACATGATATAATTGGCTGTGAATTGTTAATTACATTATAGAATTTAGAGTACAAATACCGGCGTCTCTACAGCTGAGTTGAATTAGTTCCTCAACCAAAAGAAATTAAAGTACAAGACAAAAGACTAGCAAAGAGCAGAATGCTGGGCTGAAGAACAGCATATATTTTACTTAGGCTCCACCAGGAAAACATGACATGCTCTTAGTTGGGTAGCTTGTGACTTTGAGATGTCTCTACTCAGTTCAGAACCTGCTGGACACACCCCTGTTGGTGTGGTAAGTGGTTGTTTTTAAAAATAGTTACTTATTATAGCTGCATTGAGAGACAATTCACATTCCATTATTGTCTTCCTTTGTGTTATTTTAGCTAATGATATCTCCTAGAAGGTAATTTTTAAAAAATACATTGAATTTCTGAGTGTTGCATATTGTCACATTTTATTTAGAAATAAATGTCACGAGTACAGGAAACCTAAAATTGGAGGCCTCTCCAAAACCAAACATATACCTTCACTTCTTTTCCAGCTAAAGAAATTCCCCTAAAGCATGGATTCTTTTTTTCAAGGGAGTACACACACCGTTCTCATCTCAAAGCCTGAACATCTTGCATTTCATTATGACGTGCCAGGGTGTGCTGTCTGGTCTGTGTTGACTGTGAAGCGATTCTGCTGCTTCTATCCTGCAAATTGCCCTCACATGGTGAGGCTGGTGGTCTTGTCAGAAATGCAAATATGTCATTGCAAATCCACGGAGACACTGTAGCGTAGCCATGAGTAAGTGAGGTAATGAACGATCTCAGTCGCCGTGTAGTCAAGCTCTTGGCTGCTCTGTCCTCTCTCACCTGCCTGCTGGGCTTTTGTTGGGTTTTCTAGCATCTTTCTTTCTGCTACAGTAGGATGCACAAAGAGATGTGAAGCTGGGATGGGTCAAGTTTGCCACCTCCTTTATAAAAGTTTCAGAGTAGAGAAGGGCGGAGACTGCGATCTGTGGTGAAATAGTTGCAATGAAGTCTGTCAAACTGAATAATTGCTTGTTACGTGCTCCTTAGGTCATGACATAACCCAACTTTCCCCCATTCCTTTCAGGCAAATGGATTTATAACACCAACCAGTATGGTGTACTCTATCATACCTCGGGCCTACAGTCAGTGATTCAGGAAAAAGGAAGGATCAGAGGGTGCAGAAATTTGAGAGGTAGACTTACTTGTAAACAGCTTTTCCTTCTTTCAGTCACTGAAGTGAAGAATCATGCTCTGGTCATCTTCAGAGTGAGATGGACTAATCTCCAGATATAACTTTGTGGTTTGCTTGGCAGTGAAGGGTGCCCTGGGGCCCAGTGAATGTACAGTGTACATTCAGTGTCCTCTGTGTTTGTAAATGATCTGTAGCCCCCTATTATCTCTCAGCCAATGATTTATTTCCAGCCAGACTTTTCTCCCAATTACAGGTAAAACAGGAGAGTGAGTGAGGTGAAAGACTGATTCAGGTGAGAGGGATGAACACAGGTAGAGTGTGATATTCTTGGTGTATTTCAGTTAGGTGCAGTTAATAGCACTTGCTGATGGATTCCAAAAGGACCAAGGTAAGGCAGCCATCAGGAAATACCTGGAGGTGGAGGGAAATAAATCACTGCATGAAAGATAATAGGGGGTCATTTTCAAACACAGAAGACACTGTCTGCTTCACTGGTCCCTGGGGCCAACCTTCACTGCCACGCAGAGACTGTTCTAGAAACTCCTGAGCCCTTAGGCGCAGAGATGTGGCCAAGTTTAAAGATGCCTGCAAATTCAAGTTATAGGCAAAGGACTCCCAACAATGAAATGGTCTTATGAGGAAAATTAGAATGTTAAAGCCAGTAGAAGAGAGAATGTTTTGCCAAATTTAGAAATTATTGCACTTATGTGAGACAAGGCAGACTAGTTCATTTTCAGTCTAGCTGTTCTGTGACATTTTCCATTTGCCCAAAGTAATAGTAGTATTTTGATTGGTATTAACATTTTATCACTTCTTTTTCCTTCAATACGTAACTTTAAAAGGGTGTTTGTTTAAGTGTGATTTTATTATGCCAAAAAGTTTTTTATTTTTACTTTTGCCATGCACAATCACAAGTGACTATTGATAGTCATTAGGAAAATAACATTCTCTTTTTCAAGAAATGTTCTCTGCAGCAACCTTCTCTAATACAGCTGTTCTGCAAGGTAGTAAAGGAACCATTCCATAGTTGAGTTGCCAGTAAAAACCTTTTGATATCCTGATAATTAAAGAAAAAATGGGATGTATTTGTCAAGAATGAAGAGGGTATTAGTGAGACTGCATTCCTATCATAGATCAACCAGAATTTCACATTATTCCACATCTAAATGTATCTAATCACAGGTAACTGACCTGCTATCGTCGTCAGGAAGAAACTAGATCTCTAGGGCTGGGAATCTCTCTACTCCCTTTCTGTTTGTGTTTTTACAGTCTCAAATAGAAACAATCCATATGTTTTCCTTCCCCACAATTTATTTTTAGAAAATCTGGAAAGTGAAGCCGTTAGTTCAGCCACATGATTCCCATTAGCTTTAGTGGAGAAAAGCATCATCACAGAGGAAGGAGTCGTTCCAAATGGATAAGTGAGAGCGGGCTGTGGCTGTGACATGGCCTCTCTGCAGCCTACGTCATCATCTGTGTCCTTGAGTAGGGCATGCCCTGCCCATGTGAGAGTCCCACGTAGGAGGAGTCAAAGAATTAAGGCTCCTTGGAGCTCAGTGTCCAAGGTCTCTTTTCCGGCCAACTCCTCCAGACCTGGGAAAGGCAAGGCTCTGCAATACTTGTCTGGAAACCCTGCATATTTTGGATTCCTCCTACCTCTTCTTCCTTTATTGCCTTCCCAACTTCACAGCAAACTGTGGGGTCCTGGAGATTGTACCTTTAACCAGATTCTTCTGAGAAGTTAGCATAATTACTAACTTCATTTCAATTCAACTGCTATCTGTTTGAGGCCCAGCTGGGTGGAAGGCACATGAGGAAGCCACTCACCTTAGGATAAAGCATAGTCACTCCTTCATTGTCTCTTTTCACATTTTGACCTTGGACGATTGTGTTTATCATTCCTTAGGGTCTAGGGCAAAGCAAGTTAAATCCAAATCTTACTATATGCCCTGCATCCTCTTTACTTACATTGGTGTAAGTTTCATTGTGCAGAGGACTCTGACTGGTGCTTAGGCTCACCTCTGAAGGCAGAAAAGGTTAAAGTGTGTTCATCAAAGGACCTTGTTGCAGCAGAGTGCTCACAGGCTGTTGTGCCCTTGGCTCCGCCCATTTTTGCCTTTGCCTGAGGGTCATAGGTCTCCTCCAGCCCCTGCAAGTAGCCACATAGCCATTTTTCCCATGACATGGCATAGAGGCAGCTGGTATATTGGAGGCCAGAAGTGCTGGTTGCTACCCCATTGTGGGGATGTGTAAGCTGTGAGTGGATGGGTCAGGTGGCTTGTGTGTAGTCCCATAGTTAATGGGTAGCAGAATCAGAAAAGCCCTTCCCATAGAGCTCCTGGCAAGTTCAGAAATATGGCTCACTTTGCCACATCCATAGGACAGCTCTCATGCTATAGTATAAGATGGTTCCTCCTCCACTGCATTGATCTTTAGTTTGCTTTTATCCAATAAAACTGGCAAAATGGGCAGAAAATAGTCTTTGGGCATGAGGATAAGACACTGGTCACAGATTTAGCCTACTTTTTGCCTTTCTGTGTGTATATTTTCCCCTAGGATTTGAAGTAAAGGATAAAGTATTTTCCTATCCTTTATGGACCATAGTTTTAAGAGTGTGCACTGAAAGCTATCCTAGGGTTAGGTAGGAAGACTCATCTTAGTATTCTGTGATTTTCAGGCTTTCCCTGGTCCCATTTCCTGCTGTCACAGGAGAATCCCTGTAAACACATAACCTGACACTGGATGAATCAGGTGGGCTGTGCATCATTGCATGACTAATGGGTGGTAGAAGAGACAGAAGTAGATGTCGGATCTCGGTGTCTATAAGTTCTTCCCATAACTTGCTGTCTTCCTGAAACAACATCATGTTGCACACTCAGCCATCCCCGGAGATTTTACATCAGGGACTTCCAACTAGCTCATGACTCTTAGATTGACAGGAGCTGTAAATCAGGGTAAGATCACCTTGGTGTTTTCGTAAATACAGTTTTGCAAATATGTTTATGCTACTTCTGATGAATCACCAGATGCAGAGATAGTCATAGAACAGAGGAAGTGACTTTCACTACAGGAAAAACTACTATTCTGCGTGGGATTTTTCTAACTCTGTCAAACGATGATTCTTTTAACAAATGATTATTCTTCTAAAAAGGGCATGCTTGAACTAACTTTAGTCTTATAAAAATTGGGTAAAAATAGTACAAATCTCTCCATGTATCCTGGCTCTATTTCCCCTAATGCTAAAATGTAAGAGGTTAATAATGACCATTTTGTTTCTTAAATCAACAAGCACTAAAGTAACCAAAGTACTTGCTCCCTGAGAATTCACTTTGTAATAATAATACAAATTCTGTAGTCTGTGAGCCTAAAGATTATTGGAGAATATATAAAGCAGGGAACCAAGGATGGTTACAGGAACAGCAAGCACAGGTTGGACCTGACTGTAGGAAATGAGGCTGACTCATTTCTCTTCTCTAGAGAAGCTCTGGCAAAACTTGACTGGGATGTTCAGAGGTGTAAAAGCCCAGTAGAAATGGATCAGCTGCTATTACTGTCCCCTCTCCAATGTCTTGAGCTTGCTGAGCAGTCTGCCCAGTATTGGAGGGTAGGTACAGAAGGTGATGCTGTGATATGGGAAAAAAAATACACATACTACAGTCACTGTATATAATTTAATGCCAAAATGAAAGTTGATAGAAATAGCACCCAGCTATGTATATCAACTGAGAATTTAAAGATGTCAGAAGGCAGTTACTTCTACTCCCAGACTTCATTAGACTCCTACCAAGAACAAAATACACAGAGCCTCTTGCCTTTCCCCAAACTCATATATTAAGCATTGGTTCAGAAAACTAATAATTTTAGTGATTTTTGCTGTCTCTTCCTTGTTCTAAGATGACAATTTATTTTTCAGTAAAATGGTGGTTCATCTATTTTCACAAAGCAATCCCTCCTTTCTTTAGGGGAAAAGGGAAATGGTTTTATGAGGCAAAACATTCACAGTAGCTTTTAAGAAACAGTTAAACATACTTCTGATTTTCCATGCCTAAATGGTCTCACAAGGCAAGCTCATAAACAAATTATGTTTTGTTTCTTATGACTTGCTCTTAGTGACGAGAAATAAATAACTCAGGAAATCTGTAGTAAGAAGGAGTGATTAGAAAGCAGAGTGTTTGATGAGACGCCACCTGTTTATTTCATTGGGAAGTGATGGTCATTGGGGGAGGGTGTGGAATGCAAGGACATTACGTGTCTAAGCCTGGAAGTCACAGGAGACAAAGGCAGAGACAACCAGCCAGTGTCAGTGTCTCCTCTGCATCCCTACTGTGGCCTGGCCAGTGTTGACTCAGCCTCTTTTTGTCACTTGATTTATTCCGGGTTACTACTTCCATGTGGCATATGCTTCTCTTCAGAGGCCCTTGGAAGTGTTTCCAATTGTGATTGTCAAAAATAGTTCTTCAAAGGACACAGCACTCTTCGGAGAAGATGTTCATGGAGCTGTGATTCCAGCCACGCTGGGATTGACAGAGGTTTGCAGAAAGCATCTGAGTAAACCACAAAAAAGACTTATCAGCCTGGGTAGGAAGTGTCCCCTGCCATGCAGCAGCACTGAAAAATAAAGCTCAGGGGCTATTCCACAGGAACCTTAGCTTTGGAATTCACTTCCTTTTTTATCTGGATTCCTCTGAGATATTTATGTCCTGTTTAAATGGATTTCCAGGTCTTGTGAGGGAAATGAGAGTCCTGACTGGCTGCAGGGGGGACGGCTAGAGATACAGGAGGTGGAGTGATGTGGTGAGTCAGAGTCAGGGCTGCCACAGTGAGGCATTCCTGGGAGTTAGTGCTCTGAGAACACGCGTGGAAGGCGAGTAGGTGTGGAGATACCTATTGCTAGAAGGGTCTGCTGTCAGACCCTCAATAGTATTACAGAATAGTCTTCAGTGATATAATATACATTTCAAATTGTCTCTCATGTTCTGTTCATTTCCTTCACAACTCAGCACAAAGTAAGCCAGGTCACAACTTAAGAGCTCCAGGGGCCACAAAGGAAGACTAGAGATTTTCTCCTTCTGGCACCTGGCTCGTTCCATCCGCATCTTAATTATGGCTGCTAAGTGCACAAGCGCCAAGTAAGTTTCACGTGCTCACTCCCTTCTTGTCTTCAAAAAAGGGAGAAATGGAGTATATGTGCAAAGCATTTCCAGAAAACAGCTGTCTAAATAAGAATGCTGTGGATGCTGAAGGCAGTGCGTGGGCATGGCTTACAGGTTTAATGTTTGTCAGCTGATGTGCCAGCATTCAGAAGCAGAGTATGAATGATGTTGTAGGTGTCATTCTAAATTACAGAAAGTCAAGATTGGAAACATCAGGACCAGCCTGTGTAGGGACCAGCAATGTAAGCCTGAGCATTCCTACCCATTGGGAGTGAGGAAGGTCCATGTCTGTCTTGACCCAACAGCGTGGAAGATTATTCTCATCCAAAATGTCTTATGTTTAATGTCTTTTGCTTTCTGCAAGGTCTCTTCATCATCACTTTGACCATCACTCTTAGCCATAAGACCTTATTGGTCTTTCTTCATCTAGCTCTTTCGTGTTGGATTTATCTATGGGTTAGTGATTTGATATTAGAACAAGCCAGGACAGCTGACAACATCCTTGGCTCAGAGTTGTAGCTAAAACTGCCCATTAGTCATATTACCTGGGTCTCCACAGATATAGACCAAAGTGATTTCCATCCTTCTGTGGTAGCACATTATTTTCTCAGTAGCCTGGGCCCTCACCCCTGGATCTGTGCTTCTTGCCCTTGGATAGAGAAGCAAGGAGTTAGCCACTGCAGCCCAGTGAGTTCTGTGGACTGCTTTGGAAGCCCCATCAGAATAGAGTCCTAACGGGGCTGCTGGGTACAAAGGTAAGTTCATGTGTGGTTTTGTCAAACTTTGCCTGAATTCCTTTGCCTTACAAGTCACACTGAAAGTCTTTCTTTTTAAAAGATAAGTTAAATCCTTTGACATTTATTCATATGACTGATATTTGATGTCAACTCTGTCACTTGATAATTACAGTAGTTGTATTATGTCATATTTTCTATATTTCTAAGGCACATATCCTCTGCTTTCTGATCTTTATATCTACCTACATGTACACACAACTATGTAAATAAGGTATGCTTGAAAAACATGAGGAATGATGGGCATGGTGGCTCACACCTATAATCCCAGCACTGAGGAAGCAGAGGCAGGAGGATTGCTGTGAGTTTGAGGCTGGCCTGGGCTACACAGTGAGCTCGGGGCCAGCTTGAACTACAAAGTGAGACCTTGTTTCAGAAAAAAAAAAAATGATGAATGCTTAAATTTAAATATTTAGTACAGTAAGAAACACACTGCCATTCACATTCCCCTACCCTTTGAATACCTTTGTTCCTTCATTCCCTACATGCCCTGATGTGGGTCTGGATGGCCTCTTTATGTCATTATTTGCTCTTCTGCAGTTGCTTCAGTGAACAGAATTGATTCAAAATGCTGTTGTTCATGGTCACTTGGACTTTCGAGGAGTGTCAGAAATTACATGGTGCCTGGAACTTGAGTACATTCCCGGGCCCCCTCTGGATCAGCTCAGTTGGACATTCATAGTGGGCCCAGCAGCCTATCTCACCAAACCCACTGGATCATTCTGTTTTCTGTTACCACTAATCCAGCCTATCCAGACTTTGCTGGATCTTTAGGACTTGCATCTGGCTTTGAGTAACTAGACACTCCAAATGGAGTGGCTTGAACCTGTAGGAAGAAATAGAAGAAATCCAGAGGTGAGTGGTCTGGGGCAGGTATGGCAGGCCTATATTGTCTTCAGGAAGCCCAATATCTGTGTTTGTGTTCCACTTTCCCTCAGGTTTGGGGCTGTCATGATTTTCCTTAGAAAATAGTTGCCAGAACCCCAGCCATCACATTCATGTCCACACTGAATACCAGGCGGCCTATTCCTTCTCTAGAACTTCCTGGCTCTCTTAAAAGACTTCTGTTTAGATGTCCTTGGTCACCACAGTGGTATATGATGCTAAAGGGATTTTTTTTAAAGGTTTTTTGAGACAGGGTCTCGCTTTGTGGTTCAGGCTGACCCTGAGCTCAGCCTCCAACTCACATCACAGCAATCTTCCTGCCTCTGCCTCCCGAGTGCTGGGATTACAGGCGTGAGCCACCATGCCTGGCACTGTGGTATGTGGTACTGGTTGCTGCTGGGCGTGAGTCTCCACGCCCAGTATTGTTATGTGGTAACCGGGATCAAACCCGGGTCCTTGCGCTTGCAAAACAGGCACCGGAACCATTGAGCTATATCCCCAGCCCTAAAGGGATGTTTTTAACTGGACCCCTTACCATGTTGAGCAGAATAAGAATTTTCTAACTAGATAAAAAGAACAAGAATGTTTATTGTGTGCTAGTAACATGGAGCACAGACATTTTGAGCATATGAAGTCTCCGTTATGCTGGATAAAGTACATGAACAGAGTTGGATTTTGTTATCCGGAAGAGTTCATGGCTATGATTATAGACTTTAATTTACTGGTGAAGGGGAGAGTATTATCGGACACGGTTTCATTTTCAACTTGAGAGTGGGAGTGGTGGATAGAGTGGAAATAATAACCGTTTCTAGGAAGTGATGTGAAGGCAATAGATACTGGCAGTAGGGGGCTTGGTAATGGAGGTGATGGATATTGGTGTGGAGGATTGGAAAGGAGATAAGGGACATTGGTGATGAAGGGGTAGACTAGAGGTGATGCACATTAGTGGCAAGAGTTTTGGAGTAGAGTTGAGCTATGTCAATAAAGGGGATTGGGAATGGAGGTGATAGGCACTGGTGGTAAGTGGAACTAGAGGTGGTGGCATTGGACATCGATGAGGGGTTAAGAGTAAAGGAGAAGGATATTGGTGAGTAGATTAGAGTGGAAGTTATGGACATTGCTGGGTGATGGAGTAAGAGATCATGAACGTTGATGGTGCAGTTGTGGAGCTAATAGACACTGGTGAAGGGTCAAAGTAGAGCAAGCCAATGGTGTTGGGAGATGATGGGCTTGAAGTCAGGAGTAGAAGTGATGGCTCTTGGTTGTAAAAATCATGAAGGCAGGGACCATGAGTTTTCATTGCCTTGTTCCCAGGTGCTTTCCATGAAGGCCCTGAACATCATAGCTACTCAAATATTTGCTGAATTGGAGATTAAGAGATTGAAACATCTCCTCCGTAGAACAGGAGACCAACAACCAACCTTGTTTCTCCTTCTTGGAGTATTGAGAACTCCAGGTTTCAGGGTAATGGAGGAAAAGTCTGAAGTGTAAACCACTCCCTTCTACACACAAACACACACTTAGGAGTGAGAATCTGACCCTATGTGGACAGGTCACTTTGTGACAGGGGCACTGACCATAATTCCTCTCTGCGATTTCCTTTGACACTTGGTGGTTGTGCTCATTTTTTAACAAATTCTAACATGCAGTTCAATCCAATTGGTAATGTCAGAGCACCCAGGAACAGTGAAAGGATGAGAGGGGAAATAGCCCTGAGATGACCAGATAACATAGCAGCGTACCACCAGCCAACCTGTTCTCCCCATAATCCCACCTTGATGGACCTGGAATTTATATCCCCCTGAAAGTGGAAGAGGGTCTTGTTCCCTTATGAGCTATTTCCACAGTGGCAAGGAAAGAACTGCTTGATGTCATATGTCATGGCACATGTATGTGGTCCTAGCACTTTGGGAGGCTGAAGCAGGAGAGTCCCAAATTCAAGCCTAGTCCAGGCAGCTTAGAAAGAGCCTATCTCAAAATATATAATGGCTGATGATATACCTCATATCACAAAAAAAGAAAAGAATTTGCTTTTTTTCTTTTAAGACAGGGTCTCGCTTTGTGGTTCAGGCATCACAGTAATCCTCCTGCCTCTGCCTCCTCAGTGCTGGGATTACAGGCATGACACCATGTCCAGCACTGTGATATGTGGTACTGATTGCTGCTGGGTGTGAGTCTCCACACCCAGTATTATATGTGGTTAACTGGGGATCGAACCTGGGTCCTTGCGCTTGCAAGACAGGCACTGGAACCACTGAGCTAAATCCTTGGCCCAAAAACTTACATATTAAAGTGCTCGAAATATACCCTATCTCCCCAAGACAACCACTGAATATTTGAGGGAAGTGTCAAATTTTCATTATACTTTTCTCTAATTAACAAATGTTTTCTTTTTTGAATAGTGATCATTTATTGCTTTTGTAACATAGAAAAAGTTATTTTAGTGAAAAATTTGTCTTCATAAAAAAACTTCATGTTCAAATGCAACCAAATTTTGAGAAAGACTTAAAATACTCTTTTGCTGTGTGCTTTGGGATCTGAGTCATGCTGTGGGATGAAGGGTTATGGGAAAAATAATTGGGGACTATTTCCTGCATGGAGGGTTCAAAAGATGTAGTCTCATGGTTACCTTGTGTGTCTCAATCATCTTTTCCAAGGTAGTTGAGGTCATCTTGTTAGTAGGAAACAGAAGGTTGAGTGTGTGTGTGTGTGTGTGTGTGTGTGTGTGTGTTTGATTTCTGTCTTCTAGGTACTTTTAAAATACATTTTATGATTTCAATCATCAGTCTAAAAACCTCCAAGATTATGACATAATTGCAAAAACAGCTCTGTTAGCTATTCTGCATCCTCGCCGGGGAGTCTCTGGGGGAGGGGAAGGGATGATATGTATTCCTCCTTTGCAGGAGTTACACGGATGGATCTACTGTAAATGAGCTGCATACACAGTTCTCCACATGTTATCTGGAAACGTGACCCATCTACCAAAGCACTGACTACACTGGGAGTTTCCCTTTTCTCTGAACGCAGTGTCTATGATGACTAGACATGCACATTTGTGTCCTCGTGTCACACTGACATCTGAGCAGCAGCCCTCCCTTCCTGACTGTCTGCTCTGGCTTCCAGAGGAAAAGCTTTCTTTGTAGATCGTGACTGACTGCTAGCTACCACTTTTTACAAGTTAGGCTGATTTTTTTGGTTGTTGACCTGTTTCCCCTCTTTCTTAAGAACTTGTAATGGTTGATGCGTATAACAGAAGAAAACTACGTACTGTCTAGTGAGGCCTGGCATCTGCAGGAGGTCTCATTTCCTGCAAGAGAAGGCCTCAATTATTGTGTGCTCATCTCTGGACACCCCTCCATCCTTTGCAGCTGATTTGCACGTGGGCTCATCTCCTTGTCCCTCTCATTTCTTTGTCTTTCTTCCTCCCAGTGGCAGCAGCTCCAGCTCTTCTGTTGCTGTGCAAATCATGTTTGGGACTCTGTGGGCAAGCCGGCTTACTACTTTGGGGCCTCTCTACTTAGAGCTGTTTCTCCCATTTGCTGTCTGCCACCTCCCCCTTTTCTTTACTCTCTTCCTGGGCTGCAGAGTTGCTCTACAGAAATGGAATAGCAATATGCTGAAACAATTATTAGTTGATTTTAAACAGAAGTCGTGGTGGTGGGGTACCAAATGGAAACATATCTCTACATGAGATAATTGTTTTAATGTGCACCAAAAAGGGAGAAGAAAATATCTTCTGGCCTGGCTAATGTAAAAGGCCCATTCACTATTATTTGTTTGGGAGGCCATAAGGTACTCCACTTTTTAAAATTTTATTTTCCTCATTCTTTAATTTGAAGGTAGTTTCAAGTTCTCTCTTTGTCTTCCTTGAGAGGAAAAGAATAAAGCAAACAACACTTAGGGAAATTGTGTGCTTATCAAGTACCCATTGTTCTTGCCTTTTCCTTCCTCTTCAGTAGTTCTGTGCCTATAAATTAACACCATACAGAAAACTCAACTACTTGCTCCTCTGCAGCAGCTTCTGATGCCCCAGTAATAAAAGAAAGGACAGAAAAGTCTTGCAGCAAAAGAGAGAGTGTGTGTCTCCCATTAGCTGAGAGGTGCCATCCAGGAGAGGCATCTATCTGGCCAGCACTCCACTCCTTCAGGTTCTCTTATTTGGTTTCCAACCCATGGGAGGGGGAGGAAGATGAGCAGGCAAGCTTAACAAAGAAAGCAGACATAGAGTTTTAAGAGGTGCTTGAAGTGAAGGGCAGATGGAAGCTACTTATGGCAGCAGCAAATAGCCCCGGGACCTTTAGGAGACCCTGAGGCCAACCAGATAGTTGAGTTTAGAAATCAATGTTTGTATAATGGCCAAGAGACTTCAACACGGGCTTCAGTTACTGTGTTTTTAATACACAAACAGCTTCTTTTAGGGATGGGGGCAGAACCACCAGACATGTGAAAGTATGAGGAAAATGTGTCTTGAATTCATGGAGGAGGGCTGCCTTGTCCAGAAGTATCTCTGGTTGGCTGGTTTATTGTAGACTGTTTTAAAGAAGGTAGAATCTGTTTAGGGCTGAGCCCCAAACCCTCAGAAACCATTTTTTTTTCTACCAGGATGAATTAAGCTCCAGAGAGCTAAAGTTTCACCAAAATACATTTAACCCAATTTAAACTAATGTGGAGATGCATGATTCTAAAGTGAGTTCTACGTGTTATTTGCTTGCCTTGTGCTGAGTGTCTCGGGCAGCTGTCTTCCATGAGCCTGTGTGTCACTTCTCATAGTGATGTTGCTCTTCCTTTGAGATTTGACTAACAGGATCCTGTTGCTGTGCTGGTCCATTTTAGCCACCAGTGGGCATTTTCTAGTTGTCTGGCATAAACCTGAGAGTCACAGTGGCCAGAACTGTGCCCATGAGGACAGTGGTAAGGAGGGCTCACCTAAGAACAGCAGAGGTCTGTGTGTCTTCTTAATATTGAGAGAGAAAAGGTGAAGTGTCCTTTTCTATCAGGTTATTTTATAAGGACTATAGCTAATGGAAGTGAAGTGTTCTGAGGAAAGGTCAGCTTGTGCCCATATTGTACTAAGACCCTGTCTTGGTATTACCCCACCCTTGGTCCAGATGCAGGTCTTTTCACAGCTGATCTAGAGGATGTGTTGGTGAAGCCCTCCCTCTCATGTCCTTGTCCTGCTGCTTGGCTCCATTCAAGGCCCACATTTTACACTGACAGCATCCTGCTCAACCTGTCCATGGTAAAGCTCGGAACTGTGTTAGCAGACTTCCTCTTGCTATGATGAAATGCATGAGAAAATCAAATTAAAGGAGAAAAGATTTATTTTGGCTCAGAGCCTCAGATGTTTTAGTCTCTTGTCATTGACCCTGCTGTTTCTGGACCTGTGATTGGGCAGAACATCATGACAGGAAGTGCGTGGTAAAGTTGGTCACTTCATGGTGGCCAGGAAATAGTCAGAGGTGAAGGGTGTGAGTATAAACTATATGTTCTAGTGACACTCCCCCAGGGACCTACATTTTCCAGTTAGGACCTACCTCCTTAACTTTCCACCCCCTCCCAAGAGTCCATTAAATGTTTAATTTATCAAGGGATTTATCCATTCAGGATGTGAGAGCACTCTGTATCAGTCACCAACTAAGGTCTCCACTTCTGAACATGGCTGTATTAAGGACCAACCTTCCAGCCCATGAGCTTTAAGGAGGAGCAATTAAAATTCAAATCATGATAAGAATGGAGTAGTCCATGTCCCTGACTCTACTCTTTCATCAGCCCATGTGCTTGACCATACGTCAGCCTTGTCTAACCCCCTCAGGTCAGATCCTTGTGTTTCGGACATGACTAGCTACAACTGTCGCCATAATTATATCCCATAAGGCCTCTAGTCTACTGAAATTTGTTTGATAAGCTTTTGTTTAATACATACAATGACATTTTTATGTGTTTATCTGGTTTTATGATTACTTTCAGAATTTTGGCACTAAGGGCATGCAATATTAGGGAGACTTGCATAGGCAGGAAAATTATAGTCAAAATTAATGATTGGAGTAACACAATTTGCATACTATTGTATTCTGGGGGCACATCAGTGGGCATCATCCAAGAAGAGCTCAGAGGTGATGTCTGAAGCTCAGGGGGAGTTTTTGTTCTTCATTTGGGAGGTGGCTTGGTGAATAGTCTCTTTAACATCTTCCACCTGTAAATACAGTGCATCTTACCATGACAACAAATTTAAGAAAAGCAGCACTGGGCATTGGATAGTCATCCAAGGGTCTTTTCTTGAGAGTCAAGAATATAAAATTAATAAAAACAGTTGTCTTGAACAGAAGTGTTTGTTTTTTGCTTTTTCACTTTCTAGGATACAATTTGATTCTTGGAAATAAGTTTGTTGGATAGTTGAGTTAGGGAACCATTGCATGTCTTAGAAAAGAGAATATGAGACTATCACTATTTGGAGGAAATGTGTGATCACCAAGCCCTTCTATCTTCCAGACTTAGAGAGGAGGCTTTGAATGTCAGTCCAAGGAATAGAGGGAATAGAGGTGCCTGCCATCTAGTGCTTTGTTTTCATGCTTCTTTAAACATGGGCAGAACCTGCAGTGGCGATGGGTCTTCACTGGGCAGAGACCTTTTGAAATTTAGGGCATGAATGAAGAATCCTAAGGTCATGTATGTCCTGTGAAGGCTGCTTGCAGGTATATTCATGGCCAATCTCTATATTCCAGGAGCCACTAGGAGAGAACAGACTGATGAGTTGTCTGAAAAATTCTTCTTTGTCAGCATATTGTTCACGTTCTGTAGTTATTCACAAACTACTTCTACTTCCTGGAGTTGCTTTAACACTTTCAAATCACAAGCAGGCCATCTGACTCACACTGAATCATTCACATAATAATTTACATCATGCAAGGTTAGTGTATTAGTCAGATTTCTGTAGCTATAACAAAATGTGAGATAATCAATTTAAAAAGAGAAAAGATTTATTTCAGACTACCACCATTTTGAAAATCTCAGTCAATGGTCAGAAGGATCCATTGCTTTGTTTTTTTTTGTTTTTTGTTTTTTTTTTTTTTTTTTTAGACAGGGTCTGGTCTCACTTTTGTAGTTCAGGCTGGCCCTGAGTCAGCCTTGAATTCACAGCAATCCTCCTGCCTCTGCCTCCCTCATGCTGGGATTGCAGTCCTGAGCCACCACACCCAACACTATGGTATGTGGTTCTGATTGTTGGTAGGTGTGAGTCTCCATGTCCAGCATTGTTGTATGTTGTTACCAGGGATTGAACCCGGGTCCTTGCACTTGCAAGGCAGGTGCTAGAGCTACTGGCTAAATACCCAGCCCAAAGGATCCATTGCTTTTGGCCTCTAGTAAGAGAAGGGAGTAGATAGCACATGCTGGAAGAAGTACATGGTATAAAAATCCATTGACTTCTTGGCTAGGATGAAAGAGAAGAGGGCTTAACAATCTCCTTCACGGGTATGAACCGAATGGTCAGAACACCTCCCTTTGACCCATCTCTTAAAGTTTCCACCACCTCCTAAGAGCACCAAGCTGGGCACTAACCCTTTAAGACAAGGGCCTTTAAGGGATGGATATTTAGGAACCAAAGCACAGTAGATAGATGGATTGATAAATAGGTAAAGAGATTAATAGTTCACAGATGTATGAAGAGATTCACTAATGTCTATCAATCTGTAAATGGATATGTTAGCTTAAATAACTTAACACCAGGGTGAATCTATAGGACATGACAGACTAAGGCTGCCACTGTTAATAAGTAATTTGGTTTTTTATTCTTTAAGAGAGCCTCTAATAAAAATAAGTAATATAGAAAGAGATGTCTATTTTGGTTTTTGTTCTGTCGACAATTATTTTTAACCTAAAAACAACTGATGATATTCAAGATGAATTTTAGAAAAATTGTTCTACATAATTTAGAAAATACAACTTTATGATTGCTGACAAATTCTTTCTCCAAATGGCAAGGGCCAATATACAAACTGCCATTTCAGCTCTTTTAATGTATCAAACCCTGGGCTACTGTAGGACGTTTACCTATATTTTGTTTGTTCAGAAGAATTTGGAAAACTGGGTTACTCTCCTTAGTGAGTTAGAAAATTGAGAGCTAGTAAGTTGAAGACTTACCTGGGCTGGATCCCAAGACAGAGTCATGGGCTTTACCCTAAAGTCTCTATCATTCTGACCAAATACATACCCCAGGTTTGTCCGCATTGGCTGGACCACTAGAGACCTGAAGCAAGATGGGCCAGAATAGACTGTAGACACTGACACATTGTTGGGAGGTCAG
The DNA here is from genome assembly GCA_004026965.1 of Petromus typicus. Lineage (NCBI taxonomy): Eukaryota > Metazoa > Chordata > Mammalia > Rodentia > Petromuridae > Petromus > Petromus typicus. Next base: position 58,481 of record PVIR01000370.1, read on the forward strand.
TGTTATTATCAGATTAGGTAGCTGTGAGACCATTCATTTTGGGGCAGAAAATCTCTGAGAAAATATAGTGAGCATCTGTACACTGTTCCAGCAGATCTCAGGGTGTTTGTTTGTTGGTTTGTTTGTATTTCCCAACACACAGAAAGGTTAGGACTCATTCTTACCTGCAGCAAGGGCTCCCACCCCAGATGGAGTCATTTCCTTTCAGAGTGTCAGCATGGGACAGTGCAAAACTAGTGAAGGGCTATAGTGTTATTTAAAATGAGTAACTCTTTTTTTTTTTTTTTTTTTTTTTGAGACAGGGTCTCGCTTTGTGGTTCAGGCTGGCCCTCAGCTCAGCCTCCAACTCACATCACAATCCTCCTGCCTCTGCCTTCCGAGTGCTGGGATTACAGGCGTGAGCCACCACGCCCAGCACTGTGGCATGTGGTGCTGCTTGCTGCTGGGTGTGGGTCTCCACACCCAGTATTGTTATGTGGTTACCAGGGAATCGAACCCGGGCCCTTGCGCTTGCAAGACAGGCACCGGAACCACTGAGCTAACTCCCCGGCCCTAAAATGAGTAACTCTTTAAAAAATATATAGAACATACTAAGAGTTTAAAACATCAACACATATTACTCTTGTTTGTGCTTGTGCCTTGTCCTTCTTCAACTCAGCTTGGTTTCCCATATCCAGGGCATACCAGAGAACTCTGTGTACAGAAGCATTCATGTGCTGGAAAAGCAAACCTAGTACACTGTCCTTAGTTTTGCTTTACTCACATAACAGTATACCTTAGATCTTATTCCACATCCATACAAGAGTATCTGCCTCATTTTTTAACTGCTACAAAGCACAGATGTACTTAATTTAGTTGACTAGTCCTCTATGAGGACATAAGGTGCTTTCTCAGCCTTCATTATTACTGTATGGAAATAAGCAATGTGTTACACACATCTGTAGATTAATCCATTGCTTTGTTAGAGCTATAAATGTTTTCCTACTGCTATACTCACCGTACTAAGTTATTTAGGATCAATATTTCTCCAATAATAATAGGTAAATGTCTGAAACGTTTAAAGTATATCACATACTGTGCTAAGTACTTTATGTGTACTATTTTACTATATTATTTTAATTTTAATATCTGATATTTATATAAATAATGTGTTATTTGAGTATAAGATATGATTTTAAAATTTTTAGTATATTTATATAGTACATAAAACTAAGTGATATAATAAATGAATAATTTTTAAAAATTATTCATTATATTATCTAAATTTTTGTGGATTTCTAGCTTAATGTGGCAGTGGTGGGGTTTGAGTGCAGGTACCCTAGCTTGAGAAAAGATACTAAATCATCCACTCTACAGATCACTATGGGACATGGTGTAACATGAGTTCCCAAGGGCACTGCTGAGCATATGATACCAATGTAGACAGGTAGAGCTCATAACTAGACTTCAGGGGCAGTCTTACCAAGAAGATGCAGATGATATGGTGAAAGTTTGGGAACCTGTGGCCACATTGATGCCCCAGGTACCCAGAGGCACTACTGTAACCCCATAAGCTTGCCTCTCGGACAGCGTGATGGATTATAGATGTCAGCACATTAGATATGCATAGTTTGAGTACAACTCTCATTTTATCTTTAGTAGAAACCAAAGTATTTTCTGGAAGCAGCAAGAAGCAGCAAGGAGAAGCATGTGTGACTCTGTCCACTCCTCCAGTGGAGCAGAAGCCCATTAAACGATTCCTTTCCGATGGGGACAGTTCACCAAACAATGGCTGTCAGTCTAGCGACCTTTCTAAGCCTGCAGAAAGACGACCTCCAAGCTTCCTGAGACCCAGAGTCACTTTGCCTGGGTTCCTTTTCCCCTTGCAAGAGTCATGCACCTCTCCACAAGAAGACAATGGTGCTCAGATAGAAAGAGAGCTCACCACAGGTAAGGAGTGAAGGTGGTGATCAAGAGAATTTTTTCTTCTCTTATGGAAAACAGAGCAGTGTCCTCCGGGCACACAAGCCTATGGTCCACAGGCTCACCTTTTGGAGGTGTCTGAGCAGAAAGGGAGAAAAAAACAGCTCATATGGCAGAAGTGCAGCCAGAAGGAGCCGGAAGGAGCCCCACGTGAATCAGAGGCTCCAGTCTGACTGTGCATGAGGCTGGTACCAGCAAGATGAGAGGGCGCTCTAGAGCACAGCAGACTCTGGGCTCTGCTCTGAAAAGTCTCAAGTCACAGCAGCTGCTCTGACACAGCAGGTCCACCAGGCCAACAAAGCAGCCTGTAAGATACTAGCTGGGACAGTGGCTGAGGGGTGGAACCCTCCATGTGGCTGATACTTGACACGAGCACAGTAGACCCCAGAATGCCAGTGAGGTGGGCACTCTCATCCTGTCTGAGGATGGAACCAAGAAGAGTGTAGGCCTCTTTCTCTGGAGGTTATTTGGCTGGCCATTCCGGACCGTGTAGTAGGTGGAGATGTCTAAGAAGAACGCCAAAGTGAAAGCCATCTATGGTCCCCACATCTATGACAGTGGGATAGTTTAGATTTTCTGTTACTCTGAAAATGTTCTCAAAGAATTATGGAGGCCAGGAAGAAAGATACAAAATATATACTTTGGGGGCCGGGGAGTTAGCTCAGTGGTTCCGGCGCCTGTCTTGCAAGCGCAAGGGCCCAGGTTCGATTCCCCGGTAACCACATAACAATACTGGGTGTGGAGACTCACGCCCAGCAGCAACCAGCACCACATACCACAGTGCCGGGCGTGGTGGCTCACGCCTGTAATCCCAGCACTCGGGAGGCAGAGGCAGGAGGATTGCTGTGATGTGAGTTTGAGGCTGAGCTCATGGCCAGCCTGAACCACAAAGCGAGACCCTGTCTCAAAAAAAAAAAACCCAAAATATATACTTTGGCATTGTAAAGGTTAAATTAGTTATGGCAATGTATGAAAATGACTCTTGAAACTCATTAATCCCTGGCTCCTCATTCATCAATCCATTATGGGAGCACTTATTAAACATCTACCATGTGCCATGTATTGTGGTCAGGGAACCAACCCTCCAGGCATTCAGTCTGGTGTAGGTAGAGCAAGCAGCTTTGCTGCCTATGGCATGAGCTCCCAGGAAGCTGAGGATGGCCTGGCACTCTGAGAGGCCTAGCAAAGGTGCCTTCTCCTTGAAAAGGATTCCAGTCAGGAACTTGAAATGCTACTGGAGGTTGAAAAATCAGGCTGGGAGCAAAGTGCATTGTGGGCTGAGGCAATGGCCCACACAAAGCAAAGAGCAGGAAAACTCATGGCTGACTTGGGAAACTGGGAGGAGACCAGGGTCCAGAGCACAGGGGTGAAGCCTGATGTGAGAGACCAGTGGGAAAACCCTTCTGAAATCAGTGCTGGAGTCTGATTAAGAGAATGAAGTGTGCTTTGAAAGTCACTGTCTCATAAGCAGCATGGTAGACAGATGGCAGAGAGGTCTTAGCCTGAGCAAGAGGGGAGAGAGGACATTCACTGGTTCAGATGCCATAGATGTTTTGAAATCAATAGACAGATCTGAAGTGGAGAAGATAAGAGCATTTGTGCTGATTCTTGGGTTGCTGGTTCTGGTAATGGTGAGATAGTGGAGAGGGATTCAAAGAAAGTGTGGCTTCCCTGAAAGCTAGAGAAAAGGTTCACAAGAAGACAGGGAAACAGAATGTGGAGGGGAGAATTAATTGGTTAAGGAGGGTTTTGGAGATTAATGAGTAAGCTTGGGCTAATCTGAGGCCATAGGTAGACATAGGCTAACCTAGTCTAGTGGTTATACCTGAAAAGAAGGTAGGCCGATGGGGAGATCCTCCAGAGGGAACAAGAGAAAATTCTTGGAGATATGAAAAAGAATGACCCGAGAACATTTAAGCAGTGTGGGCTTGACAGAGAACCACAGTGACAGGCGGCAGTGGAACATTCACTATGAGAAACCCATACAAGGTCTGGTCATCTTGGTCTTGTCAGCATTAAGGAACATTGATGGATGCTGAGTAGAGATAGGACAGCTGGTCTAGCCAGAGAGGATCAAAGTGTGAACCAAGACAATGACAGAGGATTCAGATGAGCTGCATCCCAAGGTCAAGTGAGCCTCCTCAGGGCCACTTGAGCATTCTCAGAAGAAGCAGCTCTTTTGAAGCACTGGGGATCATGATGTGGTCCAGTCCTTGAAAGAGCCACAGGCTCATGTGCCTAAAACATCATCTTACAACCCTACATGGGTCCCATGCTGTTCAATGTGTAACGCTGTTTCTCTTCAGAAGGATGGAAGAGGAAGGGACAGATGTTATCTTGGGGAAGGAAGATAGTGCCATGAAGATTGGGATTTGGCCTGGAGGTGGGAGGTCATTGGGCAGTAGATGTAAAGGGTTTTGTGAAGATAGTGGTGTTGGGTCAGAGCTGGTGGGGCTCAGATGGGAAGTGTGAGCTAAGGATAGAACAGAGGATCTATCTTTACTTTTCAGGATGAAGTATTGGTCAGAAAGTGGCCAGTGAATTTTTAACTAATCTCCCTTTGGCCACCCAGAAATGCTGAGGAATCAACTCATTTCCTGACCTTTTCCAGGAAGGAAAATCAAAATGGCCCCAAGGCGAGGCCAACACCAGCTCTGAGAGAAAAATCATTCCAATTACTTATGTAAAGCCAGTAGTAGACTTTGGCAAATTAAGGAGAGAGATAAATAATTGAATGCCATCCCCCGTCCTTATATCATTAGTGCAGCAAACATGAGACAGATTAATATGCTGTCCTGAAACAACCCAACTGTAATAATTGTACAGGACACACTTAATATGAAACAGAGAATGGAAAAAGTTTCTGTTCACTTTGAGCAAAGGCACAGTAAGCCCCAGAAGCCAAGGAAATAGCTCTCTGGCATAATTAGCCAGTCATGAAGTGTGGCTAACTCTGAGAGTTCCTCCCTGTGACCAGGGCAGCCAGGAGGGTCTGTGATGAGGCATGATCTTGTTGGCCTAACGAGGTCCATTAATAACCCACTGGCGTTTCTATTTTCAAAATTGTCTTCTGTGTCTAATGGTGTTGAGAAGCCAGGCAAAAATCACTCAGTGCCCTCTAAATGGAATTCTAAATCTTCTCTCCTAGGGGATTATACCTGCTGTGACTTGGTTGTAAAAATAAAGGACTGTACGAAGAGTGAGGAGTCCACCATGCCTGAGGTCTCACAAGCACCGTCCTCACCAACACCCTTCAAGGAACCTGAGACTCCTGGTTTGTCAGAAGATTCTCCTGATCCTCAGGAAACACTCACAAGCCCCTTGACTTTGCAGGTAAGGCCTGCTAAACATCCCAGCTTGATTCCCTCTGACAGGAGGCCTTTCCTGGAGTTTGGGAAAGAGATGTACAGCCTCACTTCTGCCTCTGAGACTGGAAACTGGGTCCCCCTTTCCAGTAGCTATGTGACCCTGGCAGGTTCCCTAACCTTTATGAGCCTGTTTCGCAATTTGAATCATGGAGATGATGGCACTGACTCTATCTGGTGAAGATGAGGATCAAGTATTATCAGCCTTAACCATGATCATAGCAATGGCAGGTGCCAAAGGCTTCACAGGTCATAGATAGCCACCAGCACTCTCATCCTCTGAAGACCCCTCACAGGCAGGAGCCCCAATAGGCTGGCTTTAGATCAAGATACTGAAACTTGGAAGGACTAAGGAAACTGACAAAGTCATATCGCCATGAGTTGAAGGACGTGAAAGATTTTTTTGGCACTTCTCATGGTTGTAGAAGTAATATGGACACATCTTTTTAGTTATAAAAATTTGGATGGCAAAGAGCCTCAGAGAAGCCCCTTCTACAGTGTATTATATGCTCCCATCCACACCCTCGGTATATTGCGAGTTTCCCTGGGATTGTGGAAGTGGTTCCATTGGCCAGCTGATGTGTTCACAGTACCCCCAAGCGTCCTGAGCCTCCACGAATCTCCTTGGAGAGGAGCAGCAGTCACATATGGATAATAAGAAAGTCATTCGCAAGATCTGTCTCTCCAGGCCTGGGCCTGCCCTGAAATTACAGTATCCCTCAGGGGCTATGGTGTGAGTTAGGCAGTGCCTGGCACCAGATGAGAAGACCCCTTCCTTGCCACAGCTACCAGAGACAGTGACATAACATAGACGGAGCCCACAGTGCCAACCTGGGGAACTGAGCCCCCAATCAGCTGAGGAAATGAGGCCAAGGAGGGTTTCTGTCATGGCAGCTCACTCAGTGAGCCTTTGCTGAGCACGTGCTGTGGGTGGGGCTCAGGGCAATGTCTGTGATCACGAGATAGAGTCTGACCAATGACACCCCTGCTCACACTTCTGAGGAGCTCACAGAGCAGCGTGCAGAGGGACATGTTGTACAAGGTGTTCTGTGACATCCCACAACAATCAGAGGAGTTCCATCAGGGCTCTTAAGATGGAAGGAACTTGAACCAGTGGGGATGGCAGTGGATGGTCCTGCAGGAAGTGGAACAACTTGGGTACAGACCACCAGAAAAGAGAAAGTTAGGACAGTGTTGGGAAAAGAGAGTGAACTATGACTCTTATAGCTGAGAATCGCCGTGTGACCTACCAAGGTACTGTTAGCCTCAGGGTTTGCATCTGTCCAATGGGAACAAATACATTTGAGTTTCCAAATCCATGTGGGTTTTCCACAGGACAGTGTATCCACATAGAAGACCCTAGCATAGCATCTGGCGTAGCAGCAGACAGTCTTTTCCGCCACACTTATGACTTTGTGCATGGAAGTGGGAGGGACAAGGCAGATGTGGAGAATTAGGGGCTTCTCACCCATTCTGTGGAGTACAAGAGCCATGCCTTGTAGGTAGATATTTCCTCCTAAGTCTGTCTACCCAGGGGAAGACTTGTTTCTTATAGTCACAGTTATGGTTCTTCTGTGGGAGGATGTTGTGCCTCAAAGTATGTGCCTTTCAATGTTCTCCCCCCAGCAGAAACAAATGTGTCACTGTGGCTACCCCTACCCCACTTATTTCCTTTTGAATTTGGGATGCAGGGCCTATTGGCAATTAGGGATTTGACCTTATTGAAAGAAAAATGGGCAGATATTTGCCTTTTGCCCTTGTGTTCTCAGTGTTCATTATTGTTTGAGGCTATGAAATGTGGCTATGAACTGACCAAGTCATACTGTGACGTCAACATGTCTGTTCCCATTTTATACAAGGTCATGGGAGAAATGAAGTAATTTGCATGCAGCTTTTAGCATGTGTTTCCTTCTTTAGATTGACTTCTGCTGGCTAAGTCTGTTGGATGTGTTGCCTTCTGGCATCATTTCTTTTACAAATCAAATATTTTCTTTGCTCCAATTAGGAAGCTCTGGAAGTCCATAGACCTCAATTCATTTCTCGCTCACAAGAAAGGCTGAAGAAGCTGGAACACATGGTACAACAGAGAAAAGCCCAGCGGAAGGAGGGCCTGGGGCAGAAGCAGAGTCTCCTTCCCGTCCGTGCGAATAAGAAGCAGTTCACCATTCCCCATCCTCTTAGTGGTATGCTGCAGGTGGTGGGGACCTGGAAAGGACCAGGGGACAGGGGCACTTGGAGGTGAAGCCTTTACCTAGGTTCCAAATGTTTGCACCAACATATGCAGAACCAATCGCAGGCATCCTAGAGCTGTCCTGAGAGCTATCTCGTTTTGAGGGATGGCATATGGGAGTTCAGCTCAGCAGAGATAACTTGGGACACCCATTTACCATTGGAGCTTGGAAAGAAGCCACACCACTGTAGCTGCCAGGGTAGCAAGTTCAAATTCTTGGCTCCTGCCTGATGTTTGCAAGAGATCCCCTTTGCCCTTTAGAGATTGTGAAACAGATCGCAGGGCAAGAGGTTGACTCCAACTTGTCTGCATCAGCATTCATCATCCTGAAAGCCCTTCCTGCTGTGAGCTCAGGGAAAGGATGGTTGGCTTGCTGAGCCCTGGGAAGCTGGGGTCAAGCTGATCCAGGGAGGGAGGGTGCTCACACACTCAAAGGAGAAGGAGTTCTTGGGAACCTGCTCTGAGCCAGGCACCATGTGGAGTTCTGGGGATACCGCAGCGAGCAAGACTGGCCTCAGTCCTTTCTCCATGGAGCTTATCAACAGACCATTAAACAAGCGACACTAACAAGAAAAGATGAGAGCAACTTTGCCCGACATCACAGCACGTGCTCACAGCCGGCCAAACCCAATCTTCAAATCCACACGTGTGGAGTTTTTCAGCTTTATTCTTTTAGATAAAATAATGAGATCCTCTTCCTAGGAAAATATTTTGTTCCCCAGAAAACAGAATCATGAGTATACTTCTGAATAAAAGTCCTCTGGGGAAATAACCATATTCAATAAAGCGCAGCTTAGAAAATATTACCAAGATCCCATCGGGAGAACTAGAGGACAGAGGAAAAAGGTATTGTAATAGAATTCCTGTTATCCCTTATGGTCTCTTTCCTGCAACCCAGGTTGCCATTAGAGAGCTGTCTAGAGGCCCTGACAAGGGTGAGCATACATGTATCTTTTTGTGTCAAAGATTTGGCAAAATACCCACTGCTCTCCCTCTTGACCCTCTCCAGAATGCTAAGGAATGAAAACACCAAGACGGGCCCGCAGTGGACAGTGGGTGTGTGGCTTGCCTGCCAAGGGGAGCAGACATGCCCTCAATCTGGGCATGTTCTCCAGGGGCTGGTTAGTCTCCAGCACTACAGAGAAAGACTGGGTTCAGGTATAGACATTCGAAGGTACCATGAGAACCAAATGCCAGCCACAAGTGACAGTGTCCTTGAGCCTTGAGCTGCCCTTACCCTGAGCCTGGCTGGGTAATAGTATCCATGCTTGTAGGCCACTCAGCGTCAGCAGTTCTGAAGATATTGCCTAGTAACAAGGGGGAGGCCGATGTCAAGAAATACAAAATAATGCTGCTTTAGAAGACAACATCATCTCAGCCACGTGCCTAAGGAATCTAAGATTATTCATTTCAGCCAGGTTCTTTCATTTTATGTAGGAAGATGCAGAAAACCAAGACAGTGGTGAACTTCTGCAGAGTGATGCTTTGTTAATTGGCTTCCCATTGCTTTCTACAATGCTTGAGAGAAGTCATGCTAAGGAGAGAAAGATTTGTTTTGGCTCACAGCTTTGAGAGCACGGTGGAGCAGAGCTGCATGTTCCATGGACAGACCAGGGGCTGTTGGTTCCCTTTGCAACCAGATCTCCTGTGGCCTACTGCTCCTGCTAAGCTCCACCTCTTGTTCAAGTTTCTACCTCTTCTCCATAGCTCCCAACTGGGCTCTAGGCCTTAACACATGGGCCTCTGCACACATTGAAAATACAAACTACTGCATAGCAGGTGTCAATGCTTGGTGCCTCTTTCCCAGGGCAGAACCACCTGTCTCTGCCTCACTGCCTTCCTCAGTATTTCAGATATCACAGATGATGTGGCCTCAGTAGGCTGAGTGAACTTCCTAAGGTTGATGTAGGAGATGCTTACACCTAAGTGGCTTGAAATAACAGAAATGTATTTTCTCAAAGCACTGCAGGCCCAAAATCAAAATCATGGTGTCCAGGGAGTGGCTGCTTCTGGAGGCTCTAACGAAAGCCGTGTGATGTGGCGCATTCCCAGCATTTGTGGCTTCTGGCTGTCCTAGGGGTCCCTTGGCTTATGGACACCTCACTTCAGACTCTCCCCTGCTTTCACACGATCTGACTCCTGTCTGTAGGTCTTTGTGTCCAGACTTCTTCTTTCTTCTCTGGGTCAGATCCTTATTACCCAGTATAAGCTTATTTTAACTTGACTACACTTACAGAACCACATTACTAATCAAAAGCTCAAAATAGGGCCGGGGAGTTAGCTCAGTGGTTCCGGCACCTGTCTTGCAAGCGCAAGGACCCGGGTTCGATTCCCCCGGTAACCACATAACAATACTGGGTGTGGAGACTCACCCCAGCAGCAACCAATACCACATACCAGTGCCAGGCGTGGTGGCTCACGCCTGTAATCCCAGCACTCGGGAGGCAGAGGCAGGAGGATTGCTGTGATGTGAGTTGGAGGCTGAGCTCAGGGCCAGCCTGAACCACAAAGCGAGACCCTGTCTCAAAAAACCTAAAAAAAAAAAAAGCTCAAAATAAGGTCACATTTGCAATTTTGAAAGGTCAGCACTTGATCAGGTCTTTTAGGAGGACAAAATTCTACTCAACACATCATCCAGTTTTGATGTTTTGCCCCAAATAAATGTCCTCATAGACTCACATTTCTAGAGATGAAAATCTTACAGTTGTATTTAATAAAAAGGGATCAGGCCATATCGATAGTGTGAAGATAACCAAAGTATCTTTTTATTCCCCAAATTCCCAGATATTCCTCGTTCCTGAAATCCTTGCAGGGGATGTGGCCAGCAAGGGTTTTATAGCCATTCTGACCGTCTCTGCAGTATTTATGTGTTGACGAGAGCTTTACTTTGGTGTTTGTTTGTGTTGGGTCAGTTAAATCAGACAACTTCTGAAACCAGAGCCTCGTGTGAGCTCAGGCAAGCGAGAGGGAATGTTCAAGGCCCCATTAAACAAGTCTACAGTACACATCTTGTCTTCAGCCTGTCTGCTGGCAAGATGATAAAAGCAAAATGCAGATGTTTTTCTTACATGCTAAATTAGTTAATAAATCATATGCATGAATGAGCTCTGGCTACAATGTCAAGGCGTCTGGTAAAAGGAAGGCTCAGATTTGCTTTCTTGCTGGAGTAGCTGCCTCTGATCTGGGCTTGCAGAGCATTTCTGGCTGAAGGACAGGCCTGAGAGGTTCAGGTGGGAACTAGAAAGAAGCTGGTTTGCAGGAACGATTATAGCAAGGACCAGAGCCAGCTGGTTCACAATGGCTGATGAATTCTGAGTGGCTTCTGCAGTTCAGGGACAGAGTACAGCACGTGCGTGCATACATGAGTACGTGCATGAGAGCATATGTGTGTGTGTGTGTGTGTGTGTGTGTGTGTGTATGTAGGTGTGCCTGCATATGTATGTGTTAGTGTTAATTAGAGTTTAGGGCTCCTGTCTGGAGACAGGAGAACTTTCAAGAACAATTAGAGTGACAGAGGGCAAGAGGTAGCTTTAGAAATGTCTAGGCTATAGTCCCTACCTTCTGATGGAGAAGATCACCCAATTGCGTTAGTGCAAATAGCAACAGGAAGGCAAATCAGGGTAGAAGGTAGGGGACAAGTCACCAGAGATGCTCAGTTCAGCTGTGGGTTTGGGAGAAGGACTGAGACACAGAGGAAAAAGATGAACTCAGGGAAATGAACCCGAGGTGGCCAGCTGGCGTCCTATTGGGAGATCAGCCTGAGTAGGGAGCCGAGCAATATCACAGGCGAGATCTGATGAAGCCTGGCCCACAGAGGGGCATAGGGTGTGGAAAGATGACAGATTCAAGAGGACTTTGCATAGGATCCCTGGTGATAGCCTCGTGGAAGAGATAAGCTGACGGGAAGTGAAGGAAGGTGGAAGAGGGTTTTAGCTGACAGACTCCATAAGGGCAACACTCCAACATGAGGTCCTCTCTGTTCTTGACAAGCCAGGATGTTACCCGGTCAGTTCCCCAGGGTTACGTGGGAGCCATAAGGACGGCTTCTTCCTTCCTCAGGTTTCTCTGAGCTGGGAAACTGTTTCAGAATGAGTCATTGCTTCTCCTCTGCAGACAGAATCCTTGATAACGAGTGGAGCATCTGGGCTTCAGCACCTGTAGATAGAAGCGGCCACCCTGGTAGTAGTCAATGGCATCCCTCACCACCCTCTGTGGACAGGGCTGCGGTTTCATACCATGCTCACCGCAATTCTGCCAACCTGGCCCTGCCCACTTTCCACTGAACTTCGCAGGCTCCCTGGATCCTGCCCGCCCCCAAACCCAAGCTCCTTCTCACCTGACCGCCCCTCTGCCACTCTACCCTGTGGTCTCTTTTGCTGTTGCTCCAAAGATGTTCACACTCAGGGACCCCAAACTACCCAATAGAAGTTTGCCAATCTTTTCTCTGTATCACATCACCCTGCCTTACCCTCCCAATCCTGTTCAGCTTCTTCTCTTCCCTACCACAAATGACCTGGAGTATGCTAACTTACATTTCTCAGCTGGGTGCTTTGCTAATGAGGAATCACTGTTGTTACCAGTACTTACTGCTATAGCCAGTTCAGAAAGGCCTGCAGTGCCCAGACACTGCCCATATGGCCTGGCTGCTCTCTCTGCTCCTTTCCCACATGCCTGTCAGGGTCCTGAGCTGTAGCCCCCCCAAGCTGTCTCCTTAACCTGTGAAAGAGACCCATCAACAGCCTCTCTTCTCCCTCACTCCCCAGGGTCCCCCATACACACGCTGCCACTTGAACACTTGTGACTCCTGCATGTGCGTAAACCACATTCTGTCTTACTTCCATCTCTTTGGATTAAGTCATGTGGCTCTGCTAGGAAGATCTACCTAGATTGGAAGTCCCACATACACACCCCATGCCGAGTCACTCTGAGATTCCCTGCTGGATCTAACAAATCAGGCTGACTTAATCTGAATTGCATTATCCACACTCCCCAAGGTGAGCCAAGTCAGAGCCATGCAAATCCTGGGTCAGTAGAGGAGCAGAATTCTCCAGAAGCCATTGCAGATTTTCTTCTCTAGCAAATCTGCCTTCACAGATGACTCCTGGCTGGATCAAATATTAACATTAATTTGCATTCGGAGAGCATCTTGCTGGAGATGTGACCCGACAGATATGAGATGGCGGTAGAAGTCACTGCAGTAATGAAAGTGTGCTGTGCATCAGTCACCCAGCTAGCTGAGCAGAGGCCACCCTGTCCTTACCGTTGCCTGATCTGATCTCATGAATGTTTTTCTGTAAAATGTTGAAATAAATATTTGTGGTTAGTTCCCCCAATATTAGTCACAAAGGAATTTTAAAATGTGCTTATCAGATAAAAGTAAATTTTTACTTTATCAGCCCACAAAGAAAACAGGAAGCATGAATTACTTAAAGACTGTTTCCTTGATTCAAGACATTCACAGCAATACTGTAATTAGTGTCCTTTGACACTGCAACACTGGGTTGCTTTAAAAAGAGGGGGAAAAAAAGACCATTTTCTGTCTATTGATGAGAATTAGACTTTCAGGACATTGTTACTTCCAATTAAAATAATGAAAGGTACAATCCCTGAATTTCTGAGTGGTGAGGAAAATGACATTATGAAAGATTACTTTTCCTAACTGGCTTGATTTTGTTTTCCAAATGATTTCCCTTTATATCTCACAAAGCAGTTAAGTAATAAACTTTGTAGTAATACTAAGAATATAAATCTATTTGGCCACCAGCATTAAGTTTACCAGTCATCTAGAAATCACATATTTTTGTGGGTCTAAAAATGCTGGGAAACCCTGAAACTGAAACAAACACTGACTTTTTAAAACAGTTACTCTACCAGATTATAATGGATGCAGCTGTTTGATGGTGAGGAATGTGATTTGAATTTAAATTTGTCCTCTACAAACACACACAGTTTGTTTCAGCTTTATTAACGTTCAGTGGACAAAAATTGTATGTATATATGATATACTAGGTGATATTTTCATATCTGAATGCTTTGTGAAATAAGATGTTCAACATGGCCATTGTCTCACATACTTACTTCTTATGGTGAGAACACTTAAGATCTACTCTTGACAATCTTTAGGTAAAAACATGTTAGTATTAATTATAGTCACTGTGTTATTTAATAGATCTTCAAAAGCTACTGGAGACTAATGGCAACTTTGTTCCCTTAGACCAGTGCTGAGGAGCCCTTTGCATGCCTCCCATAGCCAGGTGGTGTTATCACTGAAAGCTTCACCCTCCCTACCTTAGACCAACATATCCTGAGCCTCCTAAGCCCCTGACCCTTTATAATCATTTTGCTGCAGTGGTGCCTGAGATATATTTTGATGGTTTGGATCACAAATTTCATCCTAGAGGTGCAATGTTTTTAGAGCAGGGCTTTTGGAAGGAGATTAGACTGTGGGAGTGCTGAGATTAATCACTGATTAACTCATAGTGCAATGTGCCATTTGGAAATGGAAGCAGGACCCTGGGGAAGTAACCTACAAGGGTATATTTTTGTCCTGGGTCTCTTCCTTTTCCAGTGCTGTTTCCCACCCACCGTAAGATGGGCAGTTTTCCTCCGCTGTACCTTTCTCCCATGTTTCTGCTTTTGGATCCAGCTACTGTAGACTGAAGCTTTAGGAACCCTGAGCCAAAGATTAACCTCCCTCCTTAAAATGTGAGGCATTAGGTGTTTTGTCTCAGAGACAAAAAGCTAATATAATGAGAGAAACTTTCTTAGATCTCACATATATGTGAAATTATGTAGTAACTGTTTTTCTGTGTCAGATTTATTTCATTTGACATCGCATCCTTTAAGTTCATCCATTCTGTCAAAAATGATAGGATTTCTTTCTTTTTAAAAAGCTAAATAGTATTACAGTGTGCATGTGCATGTGTGCATGTGTGTGTGTGTGTGTATACACATTTTCACTATCTACTCACTTGTTGATAGACACTTAGGTTGATTCATCCCTTGGCTATTATGCATAATGTTTCAATGAAAGTAATAGTACAGATAACATTTCTATATATAGGGGTACCTCGGTTCACAAACGTAATTCTTTTTTTTTTTTTTTTTAGGTTTTTTTTTTGAGACAGGGTCTCGCTTTGTGGTTCAGGCTGGCCCTGAGCTCAGCCTCAAACTCACATCACAGCAATCCTCCTGCCTCTGCCTCCCAAGTGCTGGGATTACAGGCGTGAGCCACCACGCCCGGCACTGTGGTATGTGGTACTGGTTGCTGCTGGTCGTGAGTCTCCACGCCCAGTATGGTATGTGGTTACCGGGGAATCGAACCCAGGCCCTTGCGCTTGCAAGACAGGCGCTGGAACCACTGAGCTAACTCCCCGGCCCCACAAACGTAATTCTTTCTGTGCTTCAGGTCATGGAATTTGTTCTGTGATTCTGGTTGCAACTAAACTGCAAGAATTGTGGTACAAATTCTGTGACCAGAATCAGGGAGAGAATTAGGTTCACGAACTGGGGTACTACTGTGTGCTGGCCTCAGTTCCTTCACATCTTATATATCTACAAGTAGAACTACTAGATCACAGGGAAGTTCTATTTTAATTTTTTGAGGAACTTCCATCATACTTTCCGTAATGGCTGTGTTAATACAGATTTGTACCAAAGTATGCATGGATCTCTTTGCCAAGACATTTTTTAATCTTATAATAAGACTGTCCTAATAGATGTGAAATACTATTTCATTGTGGGTTCAATTTATGTTTCCCTGTAGATGAGTAATATTCACATTTTTTTCTCATATACTTCCTGGTCATTTGTATGTCTTCTTTTGAGAAATATCTATTTGAATCTTATATTTGCCACCAAATTGGTCTGACTTCCAAATATTTTCTCCACTCCATAGGTTGTCATTTTATTCTGATGATTCTTTCCTTGGCTGCAGAGAAGCTTTTTCAGTTATGATAAAATCCACCTTACCTGCTTTTGCTCATTCTACTCATGATATACTCCAAAGTGAAGCCTTTAGAGCTTTTTAAATGATATTAACAGCCCTATCTCTGTAACACACATACCATCCCTGGCCTAGACCGATGTCCTAGAGGTTTTCTCTAATGTTTCCTTTTAGTAGATTTATAATTTCATTTAGTTTTGCCTTGATATCTGCATGTGAATTTCTCAACAATCTTAAACAGGTTGTTCTCTTCTTATTGTGTGTTTTCACCATTTTTGTTAAAAATAAGTTGAATGCAAATGTATTCTTGAGGTACCTGTTCTGGTTATTTAGGGTGTACTTGTTTATTTTTATGCCAGTATTATGTCATTTTGGTTATTACAGCTTTACAGTTGATTTTGAAACCAGGTAGTATGATACCTCCAACTTTGTTATTTTTGCTTTGACTATAGAAGGTCTTTTTGGACTCCATGTAAACAGTAGTAGTCTCTTTTTATTATTTTTTTTTTAGGGTTTTTTGTTTTTGTTTTTGTTTTTGTTTTTTTGAGACAGGGTCTCACTTTGTAATTCAGGCTGGCCCTGGGCTCAGCCTCAAACTCATCACAGCAATCCTCCTGCCTCTGCCTCCCGAGTTCTGGGATTACAGGTTTGAGCCACCCCGCCTGGCACTGTGGTATGTGGTGCTGGTTGCTGCTGGAGTGAGTCTCCACACCCAGTATGGTATGTGGTTACCGGGGATTGAACCCGGGCCCTTGTGCTTGTAAGACAGGCACCGGAACCATTGAGCTAAATCCCCAGCCCAGTAGTCTCTTTTTATTTCTGTGAAAAAAATGTAATTGGAAATTTGACAGTGATTGTATCAAATTTGCAGGGGACTTTGAATAGTACAAATATTTTTAAAAATTTTGATTATATGAGTCCATGAACCCAGGATCTATTTACATTTACTTGTGTCTTTAACTTCTTACATTAATATTTTATAATACTGATCAGTAATGGCAGACTTTTTAGACCTTTTGATTACATAAACAACTTGCTGTGGCATGCATGCCATAGGCTTGTCACCATTGATATAGATATTTCATGTCTTTGTTAAATTTATTCCTAAATATTATTTTTTCATAACTGATAGAATTGGATTTTTAAATTTTTTTGTATATTTCATTGTTGGTGTATAGAAATACTATTTATTTTTACTAGTCATTTCATACATTGCAACTTTATTGAATTCCATCATTAGTGGTTTTTTTGTAGCATCTGTAGGAATTTGTACAAATGTTATCTGCAACAGAGATAATTTAACTTTTTTTCCCCAGTTCAGTTGCTTTTTATTTCTTCGTCCTACCTAATTTCAGGCTAAGAATTTTTTCTATTTTGAATAGAAGTAATGAAAATGAACATCTTTATCTTCTTCCTGATCCTAAAAGAAAAAGCTTTCCTTCAACTTTTCATTAATGAGTATGATGTTAACTTGTACTTGCCATATCTGACCTTTATTGTGTTGAGAAACATGCTACAATTAGTTTGCTGAGTGTTTACCAAAGGATGCTGAAATTTGATAAATTATATTTTTTGTTCCTCATATTAATGTTGCCTAGTACATTTGTGAATTTGTACATGCGGACCCATTCTTGCTGTCCCAGGACAAATCCCATTTGATGATGGTGAAAAGTCCTTTTAATGTGCAATAGAATTCAATTTGCTAGTGTTTTGCTGAGAAATTTCATATCTATGCTAATCAAAGATATTGGCCTGGAGTGTTATTTCCTTGTCATGACCTTATCTAGATTTGGTATGAGGGTAATATTTGCCTCATAAAGCAAGTTTGGAGTACTTTCTTGTCTTCAGGTTTTTTTGGAAGAGCTTGAGAAGGACTGTATTACTTATTCTTTAAATGTTCTTTAAATGTTTGGTAAAATTTAGCCACGAAGCCATTAGGTTTTGTGCGTTAAGGAGAGATTGTTACTTCTGATTCAGTATCTTTACTCTTTATTGTTCGTTCAGATTTTCTAATTCTTCTTCACTAATTATTGGTAGGTTTTGTGCTCCTAAGAACTTAGTCTTTTCTCCTAGGTTATCCAATTTGTGTTCACATAGTTATTCATAAACTTTTTAGGGATCCTTTATATTTTATGGTATTAATCATAGTGCCTCTTTCCTGATTTTATTCCTTTGAGCCTTCTCTTAGTCAAGATAAAGGTTTGTCAATTTGTCTTTTTAAAAATCTGACTCTTACTTTTCTCAGGCTTTCATATTTTTTTAGACTTTATTTCATTGACTTCTGCTCCATTTTGTTTCCTTTACTTCCTGTCTTATGACTTTGGTCTTATTCTTATGGTCCTTTGAAATATCATTTAAGATGTTTTTTAATGCTGGCATTTATTGCTATAAGTTCTCCTCTTAAAACTACTTTTGCTGAATCCCATAAGTTTTGGTGTACTGTTTCTTTTTTTGTTTGTCTTTGGGATTTTAAAATTTTCTTTTTTGGTTTCTTCCTTGACCTGTTAGTTTGTCCAAATTTATTTAATTTCATTACATTTGTGAATTTTCCAAAATTCCTCCTGTTGTTGATTTTTAGATTCATTGTGGCTAAAAAATATTCTTGGTATGATTTCAGTCCTCTTAAATTTGCTAAGACTTGTTTTGTGATTTACATAATCTATTCTGAAGAATGTTTTGTGTGCCCTTGAGAAGAATGTGGATTTTGGTGCTTTTGGATGGAATGTTTTCTATATGTATAATCTTTCAGGTCCATTATATACAATTCAAGTCTGTTGTTTTCTTATTGATTTTTGTCTGGCTAATCTATGCATTGTTGAAAGTGAGATACTAAAATCCTCTGGTGTTATTATATTGCTATCTGTATTGCCTTCTGATCTATTATTTACTTTATATAGTATATATTAAGGAGCTCTGATGTTGAACACACACACACAGACTATATATATTCATTTTATCTTCTTGATGAATTGGTTCCTTTGTCTCCTTTTCTGGTTTTTGATTTGAAGTCTATAATTTCTGTTCTTGTTTCAGTCTTTTTTTAGGAAACATGTAATTGAGTATTTTTAATCTATTTGTTTTCTCCATACCTTTAGTTTGCAGGATTTAATCTATTTACATTTAAGAAAATTAAGTACCTACTACTGCCATTTTGTTAACATTTTCTTTTGTTTTTTACCTCCTTTGTTTCATTCTTTCTCTATTGCTATATATCTTTATGATTTCTGTAGCGGTATGCTTTGATTTCTTTCTCTTTCCTTCACCTATCTACTCTAGGTTTTTACATTGTCATTATGATAAGTCTTAGATAAAACAACTTATAAGACATTTTAAGTTGAAAATATAGCTTTGATCATTTACCAAAATCTTTATTCTCTGCACTCATTTTTTATGTCAAGATTTATGTAATTTTCATATTTTATATCCCTTATATTAGTTTGTTTATTAGTATTTTAACAGTTTTGACATTTCTATTAGAGATATTCTATTTATATACCACCATTTTGGTATGACAGTATTCTGACTTTGCCTATGTACATACTTGTATCCAATCAATTCTTCTATGCATTTTTATGTTTCTAATGAACATCTTTTTGTTTCTGCTTAAAGGACCCCTTTATCACTTCTTTTTTAAAGGTTTTTTGAGACAGGATCTTGCTTTTGTGGTTCAGGCTGGCCCTGAGATCAGCCTCAAACTCACGTCATAGCAATCCTTCTGCCTCTGCCTCCCGAGTGCTGGTATTATAGGCATGAGCCACCATGCCCGGCACTGTGGTATGTGGTACTGGTTGCTGCTGGGCGTGAGTCTATGGTCTGTGGTTACCGGAGATCGAACCCAAGTCCTTGCGCTTGCAAGACAGGTGCCAGAACCACTGAGCTAACTCCCCGGCCCCCTTTATCGCTTCTTATAAAGGAAGCTGAGTGATGATGAACTTCCCTCAAAGTTTATTTCTGAAGGTAAGTTAATCTCTTTCATTTTGAAAAACTACTTAACCAGGGAAGCATTTTGAGTTAGCATTTTTTTCTCGTAGCACTGAGAACATATCATTCTACTCCAGATGACCATCCAAGTTTCTGCGAAGAAATATGGTGAACTTCTACATCTCTTGCTATGCATGGATGTTTTGTTCTTTTGCTGTTTTCAAGATTTTCTCTAAGTCTTGGAGTTTTGACATATTGTGTATAATATGTCTTGATGGAGTCATCTGTGGGCTGAACCTGACTACAAGCCTTTGAGCTTCATATTCCTGGATATTTTTATCTTTTTTAGCCTTTTAAGTTTTCTACTATTCTTTAAGTAAGCCCTCTGCTCCATGTCTCTCTTCTCCTTGAAATCCTATAAGGCATTATGCTAGCTCTATTTCTTCCATTCTTGTTTCTCTAAATATTTTAAAATAACCTGTCTTCAAATTCACAGATTCCCTATCCTGCTTGATCAATTTGGCCACTGACAGACTCAACTGCATTTTTCATTTCATTCAATATAGTCTTTACTTACAGAATTTCTAGAATTTTAAAAATAATTTCAGTCTATGAATCTTCTCATTTTGTCCAGTTAATGTTTCCTTGATTTTGTTGAATCATTTCTTTGTTCTTATAGTTTTCTAAGCTTCCTTAAGGCAATTTTTAAGTTGTTTTCCAAGCAGTTCATAGATCTTTATTTTTTTTTACATCAGTTGCTGGATAAGTATTCTTTTGGTAATGTTATTTTTCCTTTGTTTTTCTTGTTTCTTGTTGTCTTGCTTTGATTTTTGTACCTTTGATGGAGTAATCATCACTTCCAAACTTTAAGAGGTAGAAAAATCATTTCTTGTGGGTGTTTATAAGGGGCCTGGCTTTTTGAGGTGAGGTATTCTTGGCTGCTGTGGAGATTTAGTGGGATGGTTTCTGTGTAACTCCGTCAACCAGCTGAGGTTAATGCTGATAAAGATGGCAGATTTCCTCCACAGCCTCTTCTGTGGGTGTCCACAATGGTAGCAGGAGTCCTCCTTGATATCTTTTCCTCCTATTGGACACTTGTAAGTCTTACAGCAAAGAAACTGCTTCATTCATTTAATTTTGTTCCTCCTAAACTTCTTTCTCCTTGGAATACTTTCGTAAAATTTTCAAAAGCTCACTTTGGAAGTATTGTTCTAGAATTCTTTGTGTACATATCTACCACATTTTGCTAAGATAACCTCTGACTGGAATTTCAAATTGCCATTTATTCATGAAAATCTTTGTAGAGTGATCTTACTGTCTTTACTTGTAGCACTTCAGTCCAGCAATGGGTAGGCCTGTGGGAACCCTCTGGCCAGTAGAGCATGGACCCTATTTTCATATGTGGTAGGCTTTGTCCCACTAGAAACTTGCCTAGCAATGGGCTCTACCCAGAGCTGTCTCTGTGTTGGCTACCCTAACATCTGTAACAATGCCACCAAGACACTGCTCAGTGTAGTCTTCTGTAAACATAAGAGCTTGTCACATTCCCCCTGGAAAGTGTATTATACATGTCACAGTGTGAAATAACCACAGAAAAGAAAGAAAATTGGATCCAATGGGGAGAGGGTGGCTGTAGCAGTAAAATGAGGGAGTGACTGGAAGCAGCAATGAGCCACCAAAGAAAGAACTGCATGAAGACAGAGCTTCTTATCTTCCCCACTGTCAACTTCAGATACAGCTGCTTCAGTTTGTGACCTTGGAGCCCTGTGACCTGGCTTGACACTTTGTTGCAAGACATGGAGAAGTTTTTAAATGCAGATGTAGAGTTCCAAGATTCATCAAATGAAAATATAGGCTGCCAGGTTAAATTTGCATTTTAGATTAACAGGAAATAACTGTTTTGCATGAGTATGCTTTATGCAGTATTTGAGAAGTACTTATGTTTTTAAGGTTTCCTTCTTTATTTGAAATACTAATTTAACTGGGCATGCTGCCTTTTATCTAGCAATTTTTCCACAAGACTATAAAACTTATGGGAGGACATTTCTTTTTTTTTTTTTTTTTTTCAATCCCTCTACCAAAGTAGCAGTGGTTCTAGTCCAGGAAGGCATCAGAATCACTAGTAGGGCTGGTGACACAGACAACTGACTCATTTCCAAAATTTCTGGGGCAAGTGACCTAGCATGGGCAGACAGGATCGGTATTAATAAAAACATTCAGGTGGTGCTGAAGCTGTTGGGCCAATGATGGAAGCAGATGGAAGCCACATAGACGTTGGCATTTATGTTTAAAATGGAAGCCGTACTTTGAGAACTGCAATCTTGTGTCTTCTGTAGAACATGAAGACCCCGCTGATTCTATTAGTGTTCAATTCTCAGGTCTCTTACCTACTTGCTTTGAGATCTCAGATAAGCTAATTATAAGACTTCTGTTTCCTCCTGTTCTGTAAAGAGGAGAGATCCCCTGTACTGCACCATTGTAAGGATGAACTGAAACATAAATTAATTGAGAGGCTGGGGTCAGATATGGAGAGGAACAGTTGGGCAATGGTGGCATCGCTGACTTCATCACAATTTATAGAACATGTTCATATAAACCAGTCCCATGAGTCCTTCCAAAAACCTTTGAAGTCAATTCTGTGTATCACTGAGCAGAATAGAAACTAAATGTTACTGAGCTCAGGTACCTCATTCAGGACGCAGAGCACTAGGCAAAGCCTTAGACTGGCCATGAGTTTTCAGGCTTAGCTACAAGACACCAAAAGAGTCATCATATGTGTAACATAGCGGCGAAACGTGTAATTTATTAATGCCCATATAATCCTTATGTAAGCAGAAGGAAACTCTGACTTTCCCATCACAATGAATGAAAATTGGGGGTCATTCAGCCCTAGAAGCTTGATGGAGCTGCATACCCTTTTTACACCTGGTTTTCTTTCAGCATCAGCAATGTGCTCAGTGCAAAAAATATTCTGCGTCACTTTGCAGCCATGGCAGAACTCCCTAAGGGAGGGTGGGGATTGGGGACAAGCAATATTTTATTTTATTTTTATTTTTATTTATTTTATTTTATTTTTTGAGACAGGGTCTCGCTTTGTAGTTCAGGCTGGCCCTGAGCTCAGCCTCAAACTCACATCACAGCAATCCTCCCGACTCTGCCTCCCGAGTGCTGGGATTACAGGTGTGAGCCACTACGCCCGGCATTGTGGCATGTGGTACTGGTTGCTGCTGGGGTGAGTCTCCATGCCCAGTATGGTATGTGGTTACCGAAGATCAAACCCAGATCCTTGAGCTTGCAAGACAGGCGCCAGAACCACTAAGCTAAATCCCCGGCCCATGCAAGCAGTATTTTAGTAAGTGACAGGAGCCCTTTATCAGGGTTTTCTTGGGGAGCTTCTGATGCCAGTAGAGCTCTGGTCTAGTTTGGGAGTGCCTGACCCAGCTGACAACAGAATTCATGGAATTCACAAAAGTGCAGTTTGTTGTCTCATAGGTCCTTAAGCCCGCAGTGCAAGTTAGAAGCTGGTGGAGGCCAGACCAACCGCTTCAGTAGTCCCTGTGGCTTTTATGGAGAACTTAGGGAGAACTTGAATCTCTTTGTCCGTCACCAGATCTCTCTCTGGCAGTAACAAGCCAATAAATATACATAAGAAGCATTTAGTATCCTTTGGGCCATAGGAATGGTGTGTGAATGGGAAAGGAGCAGGGATATTGGGCAGGGCAGGAGTATATATAAAAGAGACTTTCCCTATCCTCTCAGTCAGGAGCTCACATCTTACCTAGAAAGAGAAGAGCAAGGAGACAGCTATAATCCAAGTCTACACTCCTGTAGAAGACCTCTTCAGGCTCAGAGAAAGAAGGGAGTGATGGTAGTGCTCCTGTCGAAGGGGCCAGAGAGTGCAACAACATTCTAGTTCTCTCCAGAAGTGTTTTCATCTCTGACCATGGAAGCCTGGTATACTCTCATTGTTGTGGTCCAGGGCCCCTGCCCCTGTTGATCAATACTTCTTCTTCTTCAGGAAGATCTGTCTGAGCTCCTAGGTTGCATGTTAATGATAAGCCCCTCTCTTCAGCAGCTCCTCTCCCAGTGAAGCAGACCATAAGCAGCAGACTACACTTCCTATCTTCCTGTCTTTTCATGGAAACTCTAAGATGGCGATCTACACTAGTTTGATGGTAAATCTGTGTGTAAGAGGTGAGCTCTTTGCAAAAATTCCTCAGACAGAACCTCCTTACCACTTTGTTTCTCCAACTGACTGTCCAAACAAAACACCTCTCTCTGGAGACCCGCAGGTGTATTGTTTCATTTCTGAAGTTTGTATTCCTTTACCAGAAGGGGCTGAGAGTCTTGCTGAATTTCCAAACTATGATATCATCTTCTCTGTCCCATGTCCAGGCAATAAGTGGCCCACAGCATCATTGTTTGTGGGGCTTCTTCTTACCTCCAGACCACAAGACCAAGCTGCTTATCATGCATGACCATCATCTGGGGATAGAGTTCCATAGAAGTGAAGCATGCTTTTGGAAAAAGGAGAATGCTTATCCAGCACAGGATTTTCTCAGCACAAGAGCACTTCAGAGGCCAATAACCTATATCTTTAATGTTCCCTTGTATGGTATAATATGTGCTGTTTAATTTCTTAAGGGTTACTCAGTCCAAATAGACCAACCTGCTGGTGCCTACCTCAAAAGAGTTAGAGATTGCACTGTGGCTAGCAGAATAGAAATGTTGTTCGTGTAACTGGTTGTGAATCTTGAAAACTGTGATGCGCTTCCTTCAGGAGCCACACAGCAGTTGCTTAATGGCTTGGAAATCAACGTAATGAACAGTTCTGTGGTTTAAAATGTGTGTATGAGGGTACCCTAAAACACCTACACTGTCACTCTTTGTGGAGTGCTCAGTCATTAATAGACAGTTCTGGGAGGAGCAGACTTGTCCTTTATCCTACAGCTGGCTTGTTGACTCTGCTGTATTCTCTCTACCAAGCATGTCTTGGTTTGGGTGTGTCTAAGATAGGAAAATGTCTGAAGAATTCTTCAAAGAGTTGAGTAACTAAAGGAAATAGGCTTCTGGGAGGGCACTGTCCTAATAAATCTTGTGCAGTTGATTATCATTTAGATTACTCCTCCAGGAGAATAATGGAGCTTTGCAATCAGAGCTGTAGATAAAGGGAAGAGGGCAGAAAAAACAGGCCCAGCCCCATAAAAAGCCAGCTGTGCTGGTGTCAGGTGGTTCGTGGTGCTTTCTGGTGACACTCCTGTGTGAATGTTGAGACTACCTGGCCCTCTGTGTGTACATGCATGTGCGTGTAGACACATAGTGAAGTAGGAGTTGAGATAAACATCTTCATGTATTTACAGAGACTGGTAGGATGCTAGGACTTTCATTTTATGACAGTAGCCTGAGAGGTTCCAAAATCTTAGTACCTGATTGTTTGTTTACTTTGAAGCATGCAAGGATTTAGGGAATCCTGGCCTTACCACATTAAATTAGCAATAGGCCCTGTAGTTTTTATCTAGTAATGATCTAGATGCAAGGCACTCTAGAGAAAAAAATAGTTTCCAAAAAGAACAGAAATAGAAAACTTAGTAACTTAAGAGAAAAAAAAAATACTTTACTTGAATGATATTGGGAAGTAAAAACACTGTAATCTCTTTCCTCATATCAGTGCATTCAAATAGCTGAAGCTTCCAGAAAAATCCATAAAAGACCCATAACTAGTCTGAAAAGTCATTTTATATTTTATAAAGAATATTTTTTTATTCCCACCAGTCATTTCAATTTTATAAAGGTAGAATTTTGATTAAAAGAGAATTAATAGGAAGGATTTCACTGTCTTCTGACAAAGCATGTACAGGATGGGTTTCCATGCCATGAAAGAGACCTCCACGGCTCCTGCCATATGAGTCCTGGAGGAGCCAACTCTAGCACCTAGCTGGTCTACATGCCTTCCCCCTACTTCTACCACCATGGACTGTTGGGGATACCTCTCCTAGTTCTGCTGTGGAGTCTTCCCAGACCCTCCTCTCTCCTAGTGGACAAAACCCCCCTCCATGGGGCCTCTCTCCCCTTCTTATGCCAACTTTGGTCCTGGCACTTAATGATCCTATTTATCTGGTTTTCATCCTGAGCTGTGAGCTCTTCATCTTACTTATCTTTGTGTCCTTACTGCCTAGCACCAAGTAGATAAAAATTTAGCAATTGTCAGATGAATGAGTTGCTTAATCCAAAAAGCCTGGGGGTCATCTTGATTCTTTTATCATAGACCCCCAGCTCACTGTTCACCTGTCCAGTATAAATGAGTTTCACATCTATACTGCCTGCCAAGCATTGTCATCTTTCACCCCTTGAGCTGTGATTGCCTGAACCACTCCCTTCTGCCATTTTTATTGTGAAATAGGTACATTTTATATACACATCATGATCACACTCAACATTGACAATTTTTACCAGTATATGATATGACTTGATTCTCATTTTTCCCATTCCCCTACCCACCCTACAACCCCCACCCATATATATATATATAAGCTTTGTTTCCATTCCTGCTGCCATTTTTTTTTTTTGGATTCTTTTCTACCCAACTCATGTCCTAAAGAGCCACTTCAGTCATCTATAGCAAATAAAACTCAAATCTTCTGTTTAAGACTTCACATAACTCTCCATCTCTCTTACTCTGAAGGCAAACTCCTTTCATGGGAATGTGAATCTCCTTAAAGAGGTTTGCAAAACTCCAACAATGGTGATCCCCAGTTCTAATGCACATTAGAATCATCTGGAGATTTTAGTTCGGATTACAGTACATATGCACAGGAATTTTTGTCCAAATCCTCAGGTGGCTAGAAAGTGTAACCTGGTGGGAAACCCTGCTAGCTGCTCTCATCTCTGTATTCTTGGTCACACTACAGCTGCATTCCTACCCCAAGAACTCAGTGTTTCCTTCTCCTAGGTCTTTTCATGGCTGGTTCTGTGGCCATTCGAGTCCTGAAGGAGACTTCTTCACCAGCCGTGTCCCCCTTTACCATATGGCAGCATTTCATGTTATTAAAGCACTTGCCAATGCTTTGCAGCCTCCTCAACAAATGCAGTCTCAGGATGACAGAATATCATCTGTAATTTTTTCTTCTCTGAACCCCATGGAGAGATAGTAACTGCTTATTAAATTAAAGGAAGTAGGAAGCAGTGCAGGAGAAATGAAATTTGGACTGTCTTATGAGAAATGGAGAAGCACCTATTCAGGACTCCCAGAATACCAGTTCTGCAGCTGTGAGTTGGCAACAGTGCACTGAGCTAAAAGCATGTATAGGCAGAGCAGGGTCAAACCCTGCTCTGACACTCATATTCACAGAATGAACTTGAGCAGGTAACCCTCACCCTTTATGGAAGTCAATCATTTCTACCATCAAATGCCATCACGAGCACATTACAGGTTGGATGAAGATGAATTGAGATCATGTAGGAAGGCATCAATAAATGCCAGTGCTGTCATTACAAACCATCACACTGACTGCTCATGTGTAGAACACAGTTCCCTCTTTCTCCTTAGACATTTTCCCTCTTAAAGTGACAAAAGCTGCCCCATGCGGGAGTCATTTGCATGCTCTGATGAGGTCAGAGCTGTTCATACTACACCTGCTGAGGAACACCTCCCCTTTTTACCGAACACACATCCCCTGCCCCTGCTAGGAAGGCCCTTGCTGTTTATCGAAAGTTTAATTTTGATGGTGTTCAGAAAACTCAGTCAATAGCTACCATCATGCAAGCACTGCCTCAAGGT
The DNA here is from genome assembly GCA_004026965.1 of Petromus typicus. Taxonomy (NCBI): domain Eukaryota; kingdom Metazoa; phylum Chordata; class Mammalia; order Rodentia; family Petromuridae; genus Petromus; species Petromus typicus. The sequence goes on from PVIR01000370.1 coordinate 85,681, forward strand.
AATGGGATGAACCTAACACCCAGGGGGCTCTCCCGGATACAAGCAGTTTATTTTGCACTGAACAGGGGCTGCTGGGCCCAGAATTTAACCTTTAGCCACAGCACAGCAGGTAGAGAAGAGTTCAGCAAGCAGATGAATGGAGGTTTCCAATGGCTCATGTGTTTTGTTTCCTCTTGGAAATAAAACCAAAGCTTAATTATTGGATCAGGTATTCTAAAAAAATAAACTGAAAAAAGTTTAATTTTGAGAATAGACCACATACAACTGAATTGAGATTGTGAAAATAAAATGAGCACAATCTGTCATGTTTTTATCCTCTTGGGCCACAGTCTGTCTACCAAGCAGACAGTAGACAGATTGTGGCCTAAGACAGGGCTGTAGACAAGTCTGATTTGTCTTTTTAGAAGGTTCTTTCTCCCTATCTGAGTGGGAGTCTTCTACCAGTCACATATTTGCTTACCCAAGATGCTGACTCACTTTCGATGACACTCTTCTCTGGGATTTCGCTTGTTCCCTCCATCTGGAGCAGAGGCCAAGGTGATGCACCAGAAGGCATCTTGGCCCATCTCAGTCCTGTGGTGTAACATGTTCCTAAACACCAGTGTCAATTTTTTTCTTAAATGGGAATTTTCTGATTTCTCTTGTTTCCGGTTTCTCCTTTGAGACTTCTCTCTGAAGTTAAGTAATAGTGCCATCTTGGGGGCCGGGGATTTGGCTCAGTGGTTCCAGCACCTGTCTTGCAAGCGCAAGGACCCAGGTTCAATCCTCAGTAACCACATACAATACTGGGCATGGAGACTCACGCCCAGCAGCAACCAGTACCACATACCACTGTGCCAGGCGTGGTGACTCATGCCTGTAATCCCAGCACTCGGGAGGCAGAGGCAGGAGGATTGCTGTGATGTGAGTTGAGGCTGAGCTCAGGGCCAGCCTGAACTACAAAATGAGACCCTGTATCAAAAAAACTTTTAAAAAAAATAGTGCCATCTTGTTTTCTAATGATGTTAGAAAGCTTGCTTGGCTGTGGCATTACTTTTCATATTATAAATCAGTAGTTTCATTTTGTTGCTCCAGAGATGGAAACATTTCTTAGTAGCACTGTCTCTAGCCTACTTTCTTGCATCTTCTTGGGATGTTCTTCATCTTCTCAAGGCAGAGAAATCTTCCAGTGCTCCATTATGTGAATGTGCAAGGTGCCAAGCTAAGGGTGATGAACAGATAAATAGAAACACATTTTAGGTCTCTGTTGGGGATCACAAGGTGCTTACTCAACTGCCATGTTTAGCGAGAATGCCAAGCTATCTGTGTTGAATGAAGGCAGTGAGCTGGTCAAGGGCCAGTTCAATACTGAGGAAGCATGACAGCTACTCAAATGTATGTTCATGCATTTATGTGGATCAGATCTTTGGCTAATCTATGGACTGAAACTTCCATGGAAATTCTAGAGTTGTTGCAAAAGGTCTATTTTCACTATTGCAAAAGAGTAATGGGTATACAATTTTTTAACCGATACTAATTTTAAGCATGCTATATGTAAGCATCATGACTGTGGGTAGTATGTATTTGCATTGAAAAACCTTCCAGTCTTAGTGTTTCTGCTACAGGTTTTACTTTCTGAGTTGAAGGACACTGTGTATAGATGACTGTGATGTTGTTGCTATGACTTGTTCTAACATAGAAAGGAGATAAGGTGGTCTTCATCTTCAAGAGGCTGAGAAGCCTTAATGGAAAATGACAGGAGAAAGTAAAACCTCCTACCCTCCACATGCTATAGGTTTAGCTGAGAGATTTAGTTGTCCCCAGAGGCCTTGAATTCCAAGAAGTGAGACAGAGTTAGAACATGGTACTCCCCCACAATACCACAACTCTTGTTAAAACAAGCATTCAAAGTGGTGGCCTTCCATGAAGTAGGTCAGATTCAGTTTTACTTGTGTTTAACTGGTCTCAAGACCAATGCCATTGGTTGGCCAATTCTCAATCCACCTTTTAAAGATGTCTGAGTCATGCAGTGTTTTCCACAGGCTATGGCTTAGAGATGTAACCAATCAAAGAAAATGTGCTAGATCTAATGCAATAAATCCAGTGAAATGTGGGTTCTGTATTTTCTAAAATTAATCTTCTATTTTTTTTCCAGATAACTTGTTCAAACCTAAAGAAAGGTGTATTTCAGAGAAGGAGATGCACATGCGATCTAAAAGGTACTTGACTATTGCGTGACATGGAGGAAGCTGGGGAGGAGAGGTGAGATGGATTAAAGGATCCACCTGCTAACCCATGGGGCTACTGTTTTTCTAGGGCCATGTGTAAGGTCTTGACTACATGTCTGAAAAACTGGCTAAAATGAGGCCACTTTTCAAATTGCACCTCTGAATATTTGTGCTACTCTTGGAAAAATCTTAGGAAACTGAAAAGTCTGGGATTCTGGACTGATTCGGTAATTGGTCTGAGTAATCTCTAGACTGTGGCCTGGAACTCTTCTGCACATTTGCATCATCGCTCTGGGCAGGAGCTATGTGTGGCTGCACCTTTGAAGGCAATTTTACAAGGAGGAGAAAAGCTGCTTCTCCTGAGGGCCTTGATTACGGCCCAAAATGGAAGCTAGTGGAGCGTGGGAGCCACTGGGGCCTCAGAGGGGCCACAACCTGGCTTTCCTGGAACTCCGTCTCCAACAGGCTTGGAGGCTCTGCTGTTGGCAAATTCTCCCTGTTCTGCTAGGCTGGTTGCTGTCCAAGCCTCCCACTCATTCTCACCAACATGGTCCATATAAAGGCTGCCATTCTTTCCGAGACTTGGCCTCTTAACCAAAAAGCAAAAGCTTAGAGGTGTTGGCTACCTTGATGCAAGTAAAATGCCGTTAGGTTATCATAAAGTATCTAGCAGTGGGAGGAATTATAATAATTAAATCAAACTGATAGTGCACTGAAAGGCTCCATTGAAATAGGAAGAATAATACCTTCTCCCCACTCATGGACCCAAATCTCTGCTTTTACCATGATTATGTTGTTTCCATAATTAGGTAATTTTCATCATCTACCGGGAGCCTCTTTGTAAGGAAGTGAAAAGGGAGGAGAAGGGGGACTTTCCCATTAAATTTCTGATTCCTAGCTTTCTAACTGTGTTTTCTAAAGGGCTGCTATGTTCAAAGACTTGGGTCAGCAGGGCAAAGTTGTGTAGACCTCATGCCTAAAGCATTGCTCTTTTATCAGTGTAGTGGGAAAAAGTCAGCTAAATCTTCCCCTCCCAGTCCCCAAGGCAAAAACTGCTATTCCGGAGGCTTGCAAACTAAGCATTTAAAATAATGGATCTTATAGCAGCATTAGGAGACAGAGGGTTGTCCTGATGTTTTCATGAAAATGAAGCCGAGGCTCAAAGAGAGCCACTGAGGCAGGTGACACCGCCCTCAGGGCCTGGACTTTCCCTGGCTGGCCTCTTCTGATGGCCGCAGCTGGTGAACCTCGCTGTTCGGTGACAGGTGCCCAGAGTGACTCTGACCCTGGTCACCCAAAGAAACACCCTGGGGATTTTTCCTCTCTGCATTCTTTGTTATTTTGTTAAATTATATTTTCTTGAAAATTTTTATTTTTATTAGCACCAGCTTATGACACATACTGACTATATTCATTGTGGAGAGGTGGCACATGTATGTAACATGTCTTCATTTATTTCTACTTCCTGTCTCTGCTCCCCTCTTCCTTCCATCTCTTGCAAAAGAACTATTTCCCATTTTCCTTTTGACCGTCTTTTATTTGGCTCTTTATTTATACTTTGTGTTTCTGATATGAGAGACTCTGTGATATTTAAGTGTGTGTGTCTGACTTATTTCACTTTAACAATACAGTCTCGAGGTACAACTGTTTTTCTACAAACGACTCAAATGTATTCTTCTTCATTTTGTTGAATTATATTTTCATGTTTGAAACAATAGAGATAAAGCTAAAGTTCCCTCACAACTGGCAGTTCTTGCTCTCTCTACCCTCATTCTCTGCCCCAGACCTATCTACCACAATGCCCAGTTATATTTCTGCTTTAAAATAGACTTTTTTCTGTACATGTAAGAATATAATTACACGATTACTTTTAAACCGTAAGTGGTATCATTCTGCCTATTATCTTTCTATAGCTTGCTTTTCCTTTGTTTTACCATTCACCTTTTTAAAATTGACTGTTAGCTTTTTGTTCTGTGTCAGAAGATGTAGATAATTTTCTTGATCAGTTTTGATGTCTGCAAAGGGATTCATTATATGAATGCACCATGATTGATTGGACGATCTCTTTTAAGAAACTACCAAATCAGGAGTGACAGAGGTGGACCTGGGAGTTCTCATTGGGAACTCCCAATTCTTAGAAATAAACGTCTATGAACTTGAAAGTTCCACTGGGGGGCTTTGGATATATCAACTGTACTGGTGATTCCTTTACAGGCCTCTGTACTGGTCCTTTCCAGAGTCATCCTGAACATGTCTGTCCATGCACTCATTCCATCCATGCTGATGCTCACAGTGTACCAGATACTGCCTTATGCAAGCACTTCCTGGACCTCCCAGTTGATGCTATTTAGTTAGGTGATAGTGTGGCATAGTAAGAAAGAATCAAACAGATGGAGGTTCAAATGCCAGCCTACTGATAGTCCTAGTCCCTAATCTTGCTGTGACTTGGGTTCCTCATTTATTTAACAGTGGAACTACTATGAGAATTAAATGAGTTAGTTGATGGCAAAGCAAGTCTTCTGGCTGATAACCAAGACATTACCTGCTTAGATTTTCACTATTATGCCTGTACCTTGTACCTAGGATTTTTCTGGTGGGTCATCTTAGACAGATGTTTGTCTGGCTTTCAGATAAGACAAAGAATGAAACTGAGGTGTGTTTAGATGAGCACCACCACAATTGTAGCAACACACAGGGTCAAGCGGAAGGATCTCCTGCAGAAGCCAGTGGATTCCAGCAGGAACGTGGATCGGCATCAGCACATAAACAGTTTCTGTTAGAACAGTGGGAAGAAGTGTCCAGAAGAAGGGTCTCTCAGGCCCTGATTAGAAGGTGGAGGCTCCTATTTTAATGCCAGAACAAGGCTATAACATTTATGCCTGATATGTACCTGGGAAAAGCCTAATGAGAGATGCAATAGTGTCAGAGGAAATACACATTTTTCTGTGCCCACAATTCCTGCTACTTCCGAATCTGCTGCTCCTTTTCTAAGTCACAAAAAAAAGGAAAAACTATGTGTGAAAGGAAAGGAATTTGGTGGCAAGTTTATACTCAGAATGGCAAAGCAGTGAGTTCAGAATCCCTCCATTTACAAGGAAGGAATTATGATTGAGAAGAGAGGGACAAGAAAAGTGACCCCTGAGTAAATACTCATCCTGTTCAGCTTGTGCTGGCACCGGAAGTGCACAGGCCTGGTGCCATTCCCTGCCACACAGCTGCATTCTGGTGACATCAGGGAAGCCCCTGTGCCAATGTCTCCTGCTGGAGAGAAAGCCCACATGCCGTGTGCTTCCTCTGAAACGCGGGCGTCTGCTGACACGACAGGACGCGCTCCACCGCAGGCACACGCAGCCTGCTACCATTCAAAATGTTCTCTGCATCTGTTTCAGAATCTATAATAACTTGCCAGAAGTTAAAAAGAAAAAAGAAGAACAAAAGAAAAGGGTGATCTTACAGAGTAACAGACTCCGTGCTGAAGTTTTCAAAAAGGTAATGGGTTCTCAGCAGCAGGTGAGATGTGTGTGGCTCGCAGATGTGAACGTGAACTTGACATCTTTGTTTCTCTGCTTCTCCAGCAATTACTGGACCAGCTTCTTCAAAGAAACGCAGTCTAACTCCAGGCTGCCCTGCTGACCACTACCTGGACCTGGGGAGACTTCAAACACCAGAGAAGCCATTAAACTTACCATTATCTTTCTGACATGAAAATACTTTTTTTGCTTTGATTTTTTTTTTTTCCAAAAGGAAAACACCACTCCTGGAATAACTGACCCAAACAAACAGAAAGCTTAATCCTCAAGGAAATAGGTCAATAATCTTGGGGAGAAATCAATTCCGTGTAACCCACTAGACTTAGTCCTCTTCATTTTTTGACTTCTAAGTTTTGCCTTTTGCTTCTGATGTTTCCTCCCTGCCATTACCACCCACACAGGAAGTCCTAATACACTGAACTGTACTTAGACCTCTGAAGAATATGTTTTCACTGAATTTCTGGCACTAAAATCTATCACATTTTTAAAAACCAGACTCAACCTGCTAGTTCTGCAAACTCCATAATGTGGGTCATCAGATGCTGTGTTTTAAAGCGTGGACCCTCTAACACCGGAAGTTCACTTTGGGAATGAGCAGGTCACACGGTGCAGATCAGAGCAAGCAGGCTGTTTCTCTGTGACCCAGAACAGTCACAGGAGCCCTCACCTGCCCTTGTGCTCCTCCATGCACAGCTCTATCTTTGCTGAGCCAAAAAGCCTCTGTTTCCCTGGGAGATCTGAGGGCAGAATTATCAGAATAAATGTGTATGGTTGTCTGTTTTCTGTATTCCAACCCCTCTCCCAAAAGAAGTTTTACTGTTAAAATGGCCTAATGGCTCCAATTCTGCTTTTTGTTTTTTCCAAATATTTACACTATTATTTATAAACCTGAACCTGGGGAATTGAAACTAGTTTTTACAACAACAAAAAATTGAAATAAAAGCAATTATTCAAATATTAAAGTGTTTGTGACATGTTCTGATCTTGGCAGAGCAGTGGTGATACATAACGCTCCATATGAAATGCCACACAGCCTGGGGTGTGACCGTCCTCCACCCCCTCTGGCCAGCACGGAGCCCTCGCTGGTGCCTCTGGATGCCCCAAGGGAGAAAGTTGCCTCCCAGGGAGCTTGGGCAAGAGAAGCAGGGATCCTGAGGACTTCAGATGTCATTTTAGATATTTCTGGGAATGAGAAAAGTTTGGCGGCTGCGGTAGGTGTCCTACTGACACCTCTGTCCCTTTTCTGAAGTTGCCGCCTTCCGTCTCAGCTCCACCACGGCATACACCGTCCCCTCTGTCCAGACCCCCGTCCTTCCCGTGTCTGCTGGACATCTACTTAAAACTACTACTCTCTGTTTTCTCCTGAGACACTGTCCCCTCGCTGCTCTGCATGCTGACAGAGCGGGAAGCTTCCTTTTCATTTCCACGTTGCCCTTCTATTCACAAGAGGTGGTCTGACAGTGCCATTAGATGTGGCGACTTGGGAGTGCAGCTGTCTGGGTTCAGATATGGCTGCTACTGCTGGCCTGTGACCCTCGGCATAGTTTCTTCTCTAGTCCATCGGGAGAGAAAGCAGGAGAAAGTTTCACGCATATAAATATTAACCATACAGAAGACGGTATAGCAAGGGATTTGTCAGTAAGAAGTAAAAACAGCTGTAAAGAAGACAGGTAAGAACCTCAGATATAAGGAGCAGCAGTTACTTTAGGAAAAGAGTCTCCTCTAATTCTGGCTGCAAGGGAGTGGACGCAACCCCACAGATGACAGAAACCTTTTGTGCTACCTACCATATGAATGGATCTTGATGAACATATGCCCTCTGGAACCTGGCCGCGGGATGTACAAAAGAGCTGTCTCCTGAGACTGTGTGTCTGTACCAACTCAGGAAGGCCGTCGGGCCCATGCATTCCAGAGGCCAGTCTCTGGAGCCTCGTGACAAAACACAAGACCTAGGAAACTACACATTTTTTTTTTTTTTTCTTCCTACAGTATCTCTCTGGCGCCCCCTACTGACAAAGCTTTGCCAGAAGGCAAAGGGAGACGACTGGAAGGGCCTGGATCCATTTTCACAGAGCAGGCAAGAAGGGTGAACTTGGAAGTAAAAGAGAATACAGTCAAAGACTAACATGGTAAGTCATTTAACCTTACCTCAGTTCCTGAAGCTGCTCGGTAGTGACAACTGTAGGGCCTCCTTCATGGAATTTCTACAGAAAAGAAACAGCAAGTCATATACGTGGAGCATATGGAAGGATCCTTGACCCAGAGCACACGTGAACGCGGATTTCCATCCTAAGCAGAGGTGGGAGGCACAGCGGAGAGATTGCGTGTTGCTGCTTCCTTGCACCCCTTGGCTTGTCAGTGAGAGGATCGAAAGGCCCTTGAATCATGGGCTGAACTGCAGGTGAAATCAGTCACACGTGCAGGACGCCTCATAAAATTATTTTGTCCTCACTCGTGCCCTGCTGGCTCTTAGGGACCATCTCTGCACTATGAAAAACTCGCCCAGAGGCCACTTCTGGAGTTTATGAAATGATTAGGCACCTCCCAGGACGCTCTACTGAGTAAGTGCCTTCTAAAGGAAATATTTTAGATCGAGTATATGATATTCAAAGGCAATCTTTCTCAGATGCAGATCTTGAGGAACTTGTTTTTCTTTATTATCTTTGGAGAGTTTCCTAATCATTTAGATTTGGGGTGCTAACACTTCTAGACTGTTGTGCTATACTTTTAAAAGTGGTTTTATGTCAGCTAACATTTTAAAAAGAAAATACTGGACGGGGGATGTAGCTCAGCAGCACAGTACCTGTTTGGTGAGTGTAAGGTCCTGAGTTCCACGCCCAGGACCAAAAATAAAAGAAAAAGAAAATGCCTGAGTGGAACCAATTTTTCAAAATAAAATCCTTAAAAAACTCATTGCCCTCATTGCAAACCAAGGATCAAGTCTTAAAATCTAAAGAATAAAAATCAATCAGACTAAATGCATCAATTAATGTATTTCTCAGGATAGATCTTAACCAACATGCCTGACGTAGAAAATAGGCAGCCATCTCAGGACAAGGCTAAAAAACAGTCTGATTTTCTGTTGAACTTATTTTTCTTTCCTACTATTATATAAATCACTTCGAGTGCAGACAAATAAATGTTAGATACCTAGCATCTCTCTTCTGTTGTAATAAAGTTGGAAAAAGAAATATAATAATGTTGTAATAAATATGGCAGTAAAAGTCTGGTGAATCAAATAGCCACCCTTTATGTTTCTCTCAGGAATTGGCCACCATTTCCTACATTTAAAAAAATTAGAATCGGACTCTAGGAGAGACTAAAACTTCGAAGCAGAATTTACCATTGGAACATTAGTAAGCCTGCTCCATTCTAGACTTGATCTCTTTACATCTGTGTGGTCCAGGTCTGACACAGAAAGGGTTCTAAATGATTCGGCAGGTAGCAGGGGTTAAAGACTTGTAGCTGAGGGGTGTGAGTCAGGATCAAACAACATCTGCAATGATTGGAGACGTCCAGGTGGTAATAGCACCAGGCTGTGTCACACTGGTCTCCATGACTTCATGTCGAAGGAAGGAGAAATTCCTATTTTGGTTACATGTCCTCTTTGCCAGCTGGTAATGGAATAATGGAAAAACAATGGCCTTGGTTTTTCTGCCAGTGTCTATTGCCAACCCAACTTCCTGGAAGTTGTGTGCTCCCTGGGTGAGTCAGCAAATGCTTGCTCAGATGGAACAAGGCTTTTTGAAAGAATATTTGTAAGACAGCCAGTCGTGAGAGAGTGGTTGAAAATTCTGCATCTCATAGAGTTCTCTTATTTGAACATGTACTAGTTTTTTAAAAAAATAAAAATAAAATAAAATGCAGTCAGTTGAGCTGTCTTTACATGAAATGACCAGTGGTCAGAGATGAGGAGTATGAGATACAGGCTGACAGGAGAAGGGGAAGAGGAGCATGATGCGGCTGCCCAGGCAGGGTGATCTGACCGTTGATAGGGAGAGTTCTGAGGTAAGGAAATGAGCATGACAGAAAAATGATCTGCTGTGGGTTTGTGGGAAAGAGTTTGCATGTTCATTAAAAGCAAAGGAAATGATCTGTTAAACGATTAAAAGGAGCCCATCCGCAGATGGTTCCACACGATAGGGTTCGTGGAATCGGTACTCTCATCAATACGTGGCAATTGCCCAGGAAGGCCTAGCTCTGGGGAAGCTTTCTAGAATTGGTGACCATTGGCTGGTGCCCCAAGATGCTCTGAAAGTCCTTCCCACCCTCTCTACTGTCCCACGCTGTGGGGACGCTTCTCAGTTCAGGCAGGAAAGCAGGCTGTTCAAAATCGCTCAAGGTTCCATCAGAACCTCGTTTTCTCGAAACCCAGGCTGCTCATCTGGGAGCGCAGCTCCTGCACTCAGACAGATGTTGAAGCCACATGGAATGCAGGGCAGCTCTGGCAAGTCTCCCCAGCAGGCGGGTTTGTTTTTTCAAGTCATGTCAGTTGCCTCAGGCACAGATCTGACGTGGCTGTGTGGCGTGTGCTTAGGGGACAGGAGGCAGTGAAATCCTTTCACTCCTTTCCTTATGTCTCTAAGAAGGTTCCAGTATGAGGTCTAGGTGCTGCTGTCAAGCAGTGGTTCTTTCGTCTTAGGACATCACAAACTAGCAGTGGGGTGTGAGAGGAAGAGCTTTTCCTTCTAAAACAGCAAGGAGGAAAAAGTTGAGTTCCTTTAAATCGTGTGTCAAACAGCACCAAGAGCAAACGCCATAGAAGAAGGTGTCCGTTTGGTGACCTTCAGAGTACTTTTTCTCTGTTTTAACATCTTCACTTTCCTGGCATGCAGCAGCTGTGATTGACATCAGGGAAAAGATATTAGGGTGGGCACCATATTAACTCCATATGACAGTGAACGTCCTGTCATCAGAGCCAAGGATACAGCATGATGCACCTTCCCAGTGATGGAAATAAGGAGTAAATCACAAATCTTTTCACTGCTGCTGATTTGTATGGAAATAAATGCACATTTTTGTGTTATTTCCATGTCATCCCATCTTATTACACCGACACCAAAGGGACTGACAATGACAGCCACTTAACAGGTCCATATGACCTATAGATGCTGACCAGTAAAAACTGCTGTGTGCACACACAGACTTTATGTTTTTGTTTTAAAATGTATTTTCAAGTGAGTTAGGTCAGATTTAATTGCTATATGCCAACATAATTATAATACCAGATCTTGATGTCTTAGCTGAAATATTTGTTCAATGGAATTGATATTTTCTTCCTCTCTCTCTCTCTCTCTCTGTCTCTTTTTCTTTCTTGTGGTAGCCTATAACATTTCTTTCACAAGACTGACCCTGGTGCTTTTATGGATGTTGCTATTTCTAAGATTCATTGACTTCAGTGGAAGAATATGGTTTTTGTTAAAGTATTTGCTTCAGATCTGACTGCTTCAACCCTAATTCTCAATTAGCACTTGAGCAAGATCCTGCATCCGCCTGCTGGCTGCTCTGCAGTTAAGTGGCTTCTGACTGGTGGGCACTGAGGCAGCCTTCAGGAAGGACAGAATCGGGACAGAAGATTGCCTGACCCGGGCTGCGTTCTGAACATTTCTAACAATAGCAGATATATTTATGGAGAAGTGCTAACTATGCACCTAGGATTTAGTTGTTTCTTGTTTTGCTCACGGCACCCTCAACACACGCAGCTAAGTTTATAGCCACTTCCTGTCCCAGTTTAGGAGCTTCCTGCACAGTTTAGGAGCTTCTGCACTGCCACTAACTGCAGAGACAGTGAGTTAGGATCTTGACTATTCAGAATCACACTGTGCACTCTAGAGGTTCTGCCTGTGGGAAGTATGACAGCATTCCAAGGCTTATACTAGGTCTTTATAATCCTGTCTTCACTTTCTCCTTCCCAAGATGGTATCCAGTTCTAGCATGGGGTGGTTTTCCTGGGAAAAGATGCAAAGGAGAGAGCCTCGGGTCTGACTCCTAATTCCTAGCTAGTAAGGGACTGCTGTGGATTCCCTGAGTGGTATTCATACATGGTAGCCCCAGTACCTCAGGTGGGGGTATTTGCAGATGGTCCTTCAAGAAAGGCATTAAGTTTAAATGAAGTCACAGAGGTAAGGATTGAATGGCCAGGATTAGTATCCTTATGAAAAAAGACACCGAAGAGGTCACTCTCTCTTTAGGAGTGACAAACAAGGGGTCACATAAGACCACGGAGAGATGGCAGAAGCCTGCAAGCTGAAAGAAGAGACCCTCAAAAAAATCTACCTTGCTGGCACCTTGATCTTGACACCTTATGAGAAATATATTTTGTAGTTTAAGCTTCCCAGCCTGTGATGCCTAGTGCAGGACGCTTGCTGTCCTCTGCTGTTATGGAGTTCTTCATCCAGTCTCTGGCATCTGCCATCCAAATCTATAACCAGCGAACCCCCAGGCGTAAGGTTATCGGTGGCTCTTGCTGATTACGTTCCACTTCTGCATTTGCAGAGACTGTGTGTCTCACTTAGACCAAAACACCGCGGAGAGGCTCCTGTGTTGTGCCTCACCCCAGAGCCTGGTGCACACGGGCTTCAAAAGGCTCCCCTCACTTTGAGGACATCAGCCATAGAGCTTAGATTTGCCATTGTACCACAAGCCTAAAAAGTCCAGCGTGGCTCAAGTTCTTTTTCTAACATCGAAGGCAATAGGACAGACACATGTTCTAGAGTCCCAAACAGAAACTGGTGCTGTGTCTGTGTCATGAGTCTGAGAGGAGAGACAGACCTCATCTGCGCATGTCTGTAAGTGCCGTGCATAAGCCCCAGGCCCACTCTCCACACAGACACTTCAGCATTATCTGTCTGCAGGCCTGTGAACAGCTTGCTCAGGCAGTGAGCAGGGGAAGAGATACTGTCAGCACTGAGGCCGGAAAGTAGAAGTGAATTTGAGCCTCAAGCTGTCCAAGTTACATCAATAAAGGAACTTTTTAAACGAAGTTTTGGCAAATATAGGTTATAAGTGCATTGTGATACAAAAATTCAAAGTTTGTGACTTCTTCCATAGAATGTATGCATTTCCCTAAAAGCATGTATTATTAATAATCTGTAAAATATTAACTTCATCTAAAATGCATTATTAACAACATAATCTGCACAATATGCCCACCAGTTTTCTCCAGACACTTTATTTAGCATCTCAAGCTCCCTTTTTCTTGATATTAGTAAAAAAAAAAGACTTCCCTAAGTGTTGACTCATAATGATCTAGAAAGTTCATGTAGTCATGGAGTGATCTCAGAATCAATAATTCTGTCCAGATTGCAAGATTTCAAATCAAAGATGACACCATAAAGTGGAAGAAGCAGAGAGGCACCGTGTTCTGCATGTGTATTTAGGAATGAAGTTTTGAGGGGGATGGGTATTTCGCTGGTAGATAGTTTTAAAAATGAGATCTCATATCCAGGCACCAGGATGAGCAGAGCCCACCACAAACAATGTTCTTGTTGTCTCTAGTGTACCTACTTAAAGTCACAATGAAAAAAATCTGCAGTGACAGTCAATTCGTTATTGTGAGCTGTGCCTACGACTTTTGCTTTCAAGTGAGGCTCTGGCTTTGCTCTTCTCAGACAAGCTCCGAATTATCAGCTCTGGGAATGTTAGCAGTTGTCAGCATTGGAAGGTACACACAATAGTTCAGACCTCAGAAGAAGAGGCACGAAGATGTTTTCTGTCTTCTCTGGGTCCTCTCATGAATTCCTAGACTCTGGAAAAACTCATTCCCAGACAGCTGGGAGATAGCATCCCAGCAGAAGCAGCTCCCACATAGAGTTTAAATTAATTAGTGAGATCCTCTGAGAGGCACTAGAGTACCGTTTAGGAAGTCACTCCTTGACTTCTCATTTGCAGCCTTGCAAATAATTTTCAAAAGTGATTAGATCATAAGAGTTTTCATTACCTTTCCTTCAAGTCAATAGCACACATTTAGTGACTATTTACTTAGTACACCGTGTTAGGTACATGACTAAGTATATCCAAGAGGGGATGGCATGCAAAACCTAAGACCAAAGCACATTCAAGGTGCTATGTTCAGTCTCCAGCACTGCCAAATAAATGACCTAGAAAAAGATACATCCATAAATAATGTATAAGTTATGACAGGTAAAACCACTCTAATGGAAGCAATTAAAGAAACATTTCTACAAATGTTGAGCTATAGAAGAAATAAGAAAGGAAAAAAAATGATCCAAGGAGTCAATTTAGATTTAATTATACCGAAGTCAAAATGGAGAAGCTGCTTGTATATCAGAGTACATCCCTCAAAATCTTAGGTTGAACTTTCGTAGCTAAAGTCATACTTCTAGGGATGTAAGAGGCAACTAATTTGTGAGGGAGAGCTCTCATGCATGGGATTGCTGAGCTCACAGAAGAGCCTGTCAGGAACTGTCCCTCTCTTTTACCACATGAGGACACAGAACGGCATGCTTCTGTGAAGCAGAGAGCGGCCCTCGCCAGACACCAAATCTACGGGTACTTTCAATCTGGCCTTCTAGTCTCTAGGACTGTTACAACTGAGATCTGAAATGTCTCCCAAAGGTCTCAGGTTTGGAGGTGGGTGCTGGTCAGAATAGGTGACTCACTGGTGGCCTGACATAGAAGAGTATATTTTTTTTAAAAAAATTAGATCTTTATTGGTACATTATGAATGCACATTGTCATCGCATTCAACATTGAGAGTTTGTACCAGAATATGACACGACTTGATTCTCATTTTTCCCCTCCTCCCCTGCCCTGCAACCCCCCATCCTCTATATACATAAGCTTTATTTCCTTTTTATTACAATCACATTGTTTTTTCCCTCATTATTTGTCCCTACACCCTCTTTCCTTTTAAATATTTTCTGTGTCACAATATCAACTATAGATACTACAACTCATTTCATCTTCATCTGCTCATACCAGAGAAAAGATATATTTACACATCTATGATTTATTTATTTCACTTATGAGGATGTCCTCATACTTAAATGGATGTACCTTGAGAAGAGTATATTCTTATTCCCAGCTTCTCCCTTCTCTTTCTGCTTCCTAACTCCCACAAGGTGAATAGTTTTCCTCTGCCATGGTCTTCTACCATGGCATTTGTGCCTTGGAGCCAGCTGACAGTGGCCTGAATCCAGAAACCAAAGTCAGTCTCTCCTTTTTAAAGTTATGGGTGTTGAGTGTTTTGTCCCAGCAAATAAAAAGTGACTGATAATGAAAATTGGCACCAAAGTGCCTTCATTACTTTCTCATCACTGAGAAACAGTACCTGATACCCACAGTTTGAGCAAGGAGAGATTTATTTTGACTCAGAGTTTGCAGAGGTTTTAGGCGCTAGTCTGCTGACTCCAGGCAGGGTGGCATGGCAGAGAAGCAGCTCCCGGTGTATCAGTGGGAATAAGAGAAGGAGAGGAGAGGGAGACACAGCCTTCTGGGGTACTTTTACAGAGTTGTACCTCCACCCAACATCAGAGTCAGCTGTAGACTCATCAGTGGACTCGTCTGCACTGATGAATATAATGCCCACGTGATCCTGTCACCTTCCAAAAGCCCCACTTATGAGTGCTCTGGGGGGATCTAGATCTCAATCATAACAGAGAAATGGTGTTGTCATGACTGTACTTGACCATGTGTTTTAGAAGCCTCTGGCACTGGTTTGTGGGAGAAGTTCGGAAATGTTTGGAGATGTCTTCTAGAGCACTCTTGGAATACTGTAATCTGAGCTTGATGGAAGACTTTGCTTAGAGCTCAGAAGACCATAATACTGGTAGGAATATGGATAGTAAAGTTTAGGGCCAGGAAGTTGTAGTTGGGAGTAATTAGGACACTTTGGCAGTTGATCTAGAGGCTATATATGTTACACACTGGCAGAAAATTTGTCTTCACATTTCCCGTGACCTGAGACTTTCCAGGAGACTGAGATTAAGGACAGTGGACTAGTTAATATGGCAGAGGAAATTTCAAAACAGCTCAACCTTCAGGCAGTAGCATGGGTACTATTGGCTACTTTTAGCCTAGTCTACAGAACAAATCAGAAGTAATAACATGATAAGTTTGCAGATTCATTGGAAAGGAAGTATCTTCAAAGTTGGGGCCACGGATAGCATAGTTGCTAAAAGGGTGAGCATTAAAAAGCCAAATACTCTGCATCAGGGCAGCATGAAAAACTTGTGGAAGCCATTTTAGGAATCAGCAAGATCACACTCTTCACAGGCTCCAGAGTATAATGCTATAAAGCTTTCACTGGAGAAGCAAGTCTCTCAGATCAAGATGGGCTATCTAGAAAATTTCACAGTATTCAGCCACAGAGGCACTCAGAGACCTCAGCAACAATGGTCCAGAGGGAATTTACTATTACTCGAGCAGGCAACAGACTTTGGCATCACCTAGATGGTGCTGGTTTTGCAAGCATGCAGAATGCAAGAGTTTTGGAATCAGAGAGGCCGGGCATGGTGACTCTAAGAGGGAAGTGCCAGAAGCTGTGAGAGTAAAGTCCAAAGGGCAGGGCAGACCCCATGAAAGTGGAGATGCAAAAGGGCATGGAATATCTGCCAAAGGAAGCTGCAGGTAGCACGTGAAGCTGCCTCGAAGGAGGCCCTAAGGGCTATGGCTGACAGTTCTATAGGGAAGGGGCCACCCACCCAATCACTTTGGAACTCGTATTTCTCAACAACCAGCCCCAGGAGCTGGACACTAAGGAACCTGACTTTATGTTTGTTCTACTGGGTTTCTGTCTTGCTTCGGTCTAATTTCTGCCTGTGTGGTAGTTAATTGACTGACTGTTAACTTGAGTGGGAATGCTGAGCATGAGTCAGCATATTTGCCTGGGAGGGAAGGTATAGAAGGAGATAGGAAGGGAAGGATTGTATGCTGATTTCCTTTGGGAGAGCTTCATTGGTTTTGATTTTCATTTCAGCTGCTTTTCTTCAGCCAGCAAACTGCTTGAATCTTGGCTGTTCTTTTCAGCCTAGCTTCAATCTTAACCTTTACCCAAAATAGTCGTTCTTTGGGAGGGACCCTGGTCTTCACCTTTCCCTTGGGTCATCTCCTGAATCTGAGCATGGATACTTCAGCTTCCAGGACTGGCTTTTCAGCCTGCAGGTCCAGACTCTCTGGCCTCTGGTTCAAATTCCTCAGCCATCTGGTGCAGACTTGCCTGGGATACTGCTGCAGGCTCCGCCTCCGGCTGGATTCTTTGGACCTCAAGCCCACAGACAGATCTCTTGCACTCTTCTATATTTGACTCTGTGGGCAGATTTTGTCAACTAATCTTGTAAATTTCTGTGTCCTGTGTTAAATCTATTTCTCTCACAACAGAATGTTTACCATATGTCATTATATGTTGCAAGTGTTTAACTTTCTTTTTGACTTTTTTATGGGGGTTCAGAGGAAAGAGTTTGCCTTGAGTCTCAGAAAAGATTATGGACTTGGGTTTTTTTCAGTAATGTTGAAACTGTTAGGACTTTACCAATTCTTTTTTTTTTTTTTTTTTGAGAGAGGGTCTCACTTTGTGGTTCAGGCTGGCCCTGAGCTCAGCCTCCAACTCACATCACAATCCTCCTTCCTCTGCCTCCCAAGTGCTGGGATTACAGGCGAAAGCCACCAAGCCTGGCACTGTGGTATGTGGTACTGATTGCTGCTGGGGTGAGTCTCCACGCCCAGTATTGTTATGTGGTTACCGGGGATTGAACCCGAGTCCTTGCACTTGCAAAATAGGTACCGGAACCACTGAGCTATATCCCCGGCCCCTACTTTACCAATTCTTAGAGATAGTCTTTGCATATGAGATGTATATGAAACTTTTAGGGTCCCTTTCTGGGACCAGATGTGTAATGTTATGATTTAGATCTAAATGACCCAGAGAATTCTCAGGTTTGGAGGTAGGTCACTGTGGTTGTGACTGGGAAGAGTGTATTCTTGTCCTTGACTTCTCCTTTCTCTCTGCTTTTAGGCTGCCATGTGGTAAGCAGTTCCCCTCCTCCACTCCCTTTAATTATGCCCTTCAGCCTGGGCACCAGCTGACTGTAAACTGCTTCCAAAAGTGGGGAACGTGGGGAGGTAATTGTGTCTGAAGTGAAGGGAAGAATTTTCAGAGGGATTTATGGAAGTTTGTCTTTTATCATAATGTATTTTTTATTTACACATCCACCTTACGTTTTGATCATCCCTTGTATACGTCAAAGAGTAAGATCCTTTATAAAAGATGAATGAAGGAAAATGGGAAAAGTCAAAGGATACGAACAAAGTATTGACAGCATATTTGAATGACAAACATGACAACATGTTTGAATGCTAAAAATCACTCACATTGGGAAAAAATGTAATTAAATACAGTGAAACATTTAATCCTATCAAATTTCCACCTTTCTTTTTTGTTTTTGTTTTGAAGAAACAAAACCTTTATAAAAAATCTCAGGGAACACCTGTGATTTGGAGGGACGGGTCACTGACTGCCAGTTCATGCCTTCTTTTAGGGAACCTGTCCTGCACCCAGATCTTCCACTGATCTACTCACTGGGGAGAGCTATTCTTTGGCCTGGCCTTGGGGTGCTGGGCAGAGTCTATGTCTCAACTGGGCACTGAAGAAAGAGTCAGACCTTGGAGCCTGTCAGAGAGCATAGGTGCCACTAATAGATGATGGAAAAGAGAAAATCATGCACACAGAGGTCACTCTGATGCTCCCATAAGGTTGCTTTGAGCTTCTCGAAGCTGCAAGGCTTGAGATGCGTGCACACGCACACACTCACACACACACAAACACAAACACACACAAACACAAACACACACACGTAACCCAAGCCTGTAGAAGACACAAGCCTTCCCTGAGTAGCTTTGAGCCAGACTGTGTCTCTGGCTCCTGAAAAGGTGGTGCCGATGCCCTCTGATGGGAGGGCAACTCGGAGCCTGGGCAGGGCACTTGGCAGTCTGTGTCAGGAGCCTTCTGGACAGGGTTCATTTCATTACACAACTGAGAGTGAAAGGATGGATCGAAACAGTGACTCGAGATGTATCTCCAGGGACACTGATAGAAATACTCCTTTTCTCAGTAAAAAACTGGAACAAAAGTTTCACAGGAAGGAAAGGGTTCATTTCTATAGAATAGTACGCCAAATCGGGACAACATATTTATAGTATACTGACATTACAAAGCCTACAGCTGAAAAAACTAAATAATGCAAGCCCTAAACTGGCAGAAAATGATGCTTTTGTGCACAGGGGGAAAACCCTGAAAGTATATCACCAAACTATGCTAAGTTTTTCTATTGAGATATATTAGTTTATAAGAATAGTACAAAGGAAAAAAAATGAATAGTACAAAGAATTCCCCTATATCTTCATATCAGCTTATGAATTAACATTTTATACATGTGCTTTATTGGACTTTATTTCCAAACATGTACACACACTATCTCTCATGACAATATAAAACATAATCTTACATAGTGTGTGCTTGATAATATGTAGTATGTTTTTATGAGCCCAGTTTTCCATCATGGCATTGGGCAACAGCACTGACCATACTTTTGATTGTCCTTTGTAAAGAAATTCATGAAAGAGCTGCTTCAGCAAGTAAAAAAATGGAATAAATATGTTTGAAGTAAGGGGGAGTATTTTGAGAAGATTTAAATGCAATGCATTTTACTGTCATTTTTTAAAAAGAGTTAAACCTCTACCATATTTCTCATTCATACATATGTAATTTTATATAATCTACAATTTAGAGTGTGCCTATTTGTATGTATATGTTGAGTAACATATGTAATTTTATGTGGTACATAATATTGCATATATATTATTTTTTAACTACTCAATAATAATCTGCAGACATTATATCCTTTCACTCCTACTGACCTTTACATTATTTTTAACTTTTCTCTCTCCTTTCTCTCTATTTTTCAAACTTTCTACGTTTGTAATGAGACAAAAATAGTCACTCATGTCATCCTAAGAAGTAAATCTCAACTGTTTAACCTCTAATATTTTTAAAGTAATGTTTAAATTACTGGCTGAACAATAAGCTGATGCAACTCTTTTGAAATCAATTTAGGAATACATATTCAAAATTTTTCAACGTATGTTTCTTCTGAATTAATAATCCTACTTGTGGAACTCTAACCTTAAATGGATTTTGTGTACAAAATGTACTAGCAATATTCCTTTTAAGAGAAAAAATGTCAATAAGCCAAATGTCTTATGAAATGATTATAAAAACTAGCATATCTTTTTGAAGAGCTGTTAGACAGTCTATTAAAATGGCATCTCTGAAGGACTCCTTCCTGCTGGGAAATAACAACGTTATGGTCCCAGACAGCCTTGGCAGAGAACTTGGGCGAGAAAGGTGCATTCACTTCTCGGTGTGTGTGTGTGTGTGTGTGTGTGTGTGTGTGTGTGTGTGTGTGTGTGTGTGTAGCTTGTGAGAACATTGCTCTGATGGCGCTATTGTGGAAACGAGCTCAGGGGTATTTTTCAGGGCTGAGCAGAAACCTTATTTTTCCCACTCTTTCCCAAGGCAGACTTCATGGCCAATGGCCGCTTGTTTTCCTAAGCTCAGGTGTAACCTCAGGATCATTCTGAACACAGTGTTCCTAGAAAATCCCATGTGAATGAAACAATCCTATAGACAATCTTACCCAGAACTATGGGTTGGAGTCCCCAACAGGCTCAGGAGTCATCACACCTGGTACTCCTGGGTGTGGGAGACACAGTGGAGTGGCAGGTAGCCATGATGGAGAGCCAGCAGCACCCTGATGGAGAAGACTCACCTCCCAAGTGCCAGTGTCCAGGAACAGAGGCTACTGGCCTTGGGAAAGAAATGTTTTCAAATTGTGTAAATAGTAATAGTTTCCCCGTCTTTCCTCACCCGCACTTCCTTTCTTTTGTGCTACCCGGAATTGAACCTAACACCTCACTTGGCTACATCCCTAGCCCTTGTATTTTTATTTTGAAGAAGAGTCTCACTGAGCTGCTTAATTGTCCAAGGTCAGCTCAAACTTTCAATCCTCCTGCTTTAGACAGGCAGAGTGCTGAGGTTACAGATGTGTGCCACCGAGCCTGGTGTATGGATTCACTTTCCTTTTACCCATGGCTTCCCTGATTGTTCTCAAACTTCTTTGCAAGGATGCCCTAATGACTGGAAAGATGTAGTGCCCTTTGATTTAGTGTTAGTTCTGCAAATGGTAATGTAGCGTGACAGAGAAATGACCTGCAGAGGTTGCTGTGGCTGCCAGTCTTCTTGCCAGGTTGCAAGTAGGTACTTGGCTGTTCTCTTACTCAGGTAAGCCAGGACACCGGAGCCTGTGGCCCCTGGGGGCCCGGATCTGACTTGCTCATAGGGCTGTAGCAAGACATGAAGATCAGTGCAAAGGTCAACTCAAAACATGATGAAATCAGTTGTGTCTATGATAATGTATTGAATCTTGCCAAAAAAAAAATCATTTCTAAAGTGCATACAACCATAACTCCTGCTGGAAGAGAAAAGAAAATCATTAAAAAGAGCAATTTTCTCAATCCCTAATGCGCAAGTGTGGCAAGTAGAATATCCTCAGGGATGTCTGTGCAAGTTCAGAGAGGAAAGATTTAGAAATGACAAACTGAACCAGGATTTGCAAGAAAGACCTATATGTCCGTGTCAGGGTGTCAGACCCAAGGAGTGAGCGAGGGGGAGGCAAAAAGAGACACAATCTCCAGGAATAAACCACCAAGTGCAGGTTTTAACTTTAAAATCCCTTTCACTTACACCGAATGAGATCTGCAAGGAAGTGACATTTTAAAGGTTCCAGTCGTGCAGGAATAACAAAGACAACCATTATGTGGGAAAGAGCAGCTGCACTTTGATGTCTTAAAGGGCAGCAGACAGAGTGCCCAGGTGGAATTAGGGTTGGATTAGGAGGCGTGCTGTGAGGGAGGAGGCTGGGAGAAAGGGCTCTGCAGTGTGAGACTCAGCCTCTGGCCCACTACTTCTTGTGTGAACCTCATTCTCCCAGACTGAAGCCAAGAATAGGACTTGGTTAATTATTCTGGAATATGCTGCCTTTGAATGACTGTGAGCAGAGAGAGACCTTTCTGTCCATGCTGTCTGTTTGGGAAAGAGCTAGAAAAGTCACCTTCAGTGACCTCTTTCTTTATGACAAAGATGGGCTGGGTGAGACCTTGAAGAGAGCTCTTATGCAGGCACCTTTCTTTGATCTGGGTCCCAAAGGTAAAAATGAATTTCCCACCTGTCTGCTGCCTGTTTAAGCAACTAGTTGAGAATTAAATTTTTAAAGAAAACTCAAAGCAGAAAGCTCCCTGTAGCTCAGAGTTCCAGAATACTGCACTCAAAGTTGGCACATCACACCCGATGACACCTGTCTTTCTGCCAAGCCTTGCTCACAAGTGAGCCAGGATTAAATGTGCTTATTTGGTGTCAGCCAGTGTCTGTTCTGCAGCAGGTTACTGTCAAGTTTAGGATGATCTCCATGTTTCCAGAAGGTTCCACAAGACTGTGTGGCTGCCATTGTCCCTGGAATGTGGTGTTTTGATCTTGGACATGTTTCTAGGAAAACCTGGTTTGTGTGGTCTGTTCCTGGAGCAGAGATGGCAGCTCTCTTGGAGGAGAGTTGTAAATCATTTGTCAGGAAGGAATCTCTGGGAGCAAACAGGATAAGAGGATGATCTTGAAGAAGTTACTTTTCAAATGCTTCAGTGGGTACACCCAGCCCTCCCCAGCTCCTGCCTCCACTGCCACTGAAGGAAATGCACTCTGGGATTGTCCCTGCACTTTTTATGTCCTTGCTTTGCTTTGCTTTTCTGTTTCTTTGGTACTGGGAATCAAACCCAGAGCCTTGTGTATGGTAGGCAAGTGTTCCACCACTGAGCTTAAACTCCCAGCCCTTTTTAGTTTTGAAACAGGCTTTGTCTAGTTGCTCAAACTGATTTTGAACTTGAGATCCTCCTGCTTCAGCCTCCTACGTGGCTGAGATTATGGAGAGGCCTCACTGTGCCCAGCTCCCTCTGTGTCTTTACTTGTTCTCTGCCTGCTGGGAAAGCCATGGCAACATCTTTACCACTGTCTACCCACTCTCTCCGCACAGCCTCCAATCTTCCAGGAAGTGGTTCCTGGCCCCTGCCACCAAGTTCCCATGCCCTATGTGACCTCAACATAAACATTTTCATAATCTGATTAAAATTTTATTTTAAGGGACAGGAAAGACAGTTTATTAGCCTGGGAAACTGTATGTATTCCATAAAAACAAAAAATCACTTGTAAGAAGGATGTCCAGTGTGATCCCAGCTGAATTAAAGTGGCTAACAAGAGGATACCTCAACTAAAATGCGCTGAGGGAAAACAGGATTGTGGAGGTTTTTGCTTCATTCTTTGTACTTTTATACAATTTCTAGTTTGTTTGTTTTTTCTCATGAATGAATGGTCACAATATAAACCACACAAATGTAGACTGTGCTAGTTCCATAGGTCAGAAGTCTACCAGGGCCTCCTTATCCAGCAAAAGTTCAGCTGTCAGCAAGGTCGGGCTTCGGAGGGAACCACTGCCACCTCCTGCAGGTTGCTGGAGGGGCCTCTTGGGCCATTCCACTCTTACTGTAAGGAGGCCACTCACAGCACAGGCTTCGTGGCTTCTTTTCTGCCCCTTCAAAACCTTGACTCTCTCCAGCCTCTTTTTTCATTGAGTCTCTGTTTCAGATTTCTCTGCCTTCTGATCCTGCTCTTGAGATTAACTCACCCTGTCTTAAGGTTGGCTGATACTAGCAACCTTTATCCCATCTGCTCCCTAACTCTCTATTGTCTAATAACATGACATAATCAAAGATAGGCACCAGGAGGGTCCAAATTATGGAGACCCAACTCTTGCCTACCATAGCATTTAATTAAAGAAAAAAATGTAGCTGAAAAAATAACCTAGATCAATGACCCAGCAAGAGTGGTCTAAACATCTAATCTAGCACTTGGTAGGCTGAGGCAAGAGGATTGCTGTGAGTTCAGAGCCCAGCCTGGGATACATAATGGGCTTGAGCCAACCCAGATTACTTAGTGAGACCCAGTCTCAAACAATTAAACAATAAATAAATCAAGGAGCCGTCTTTTGGCTTTTAAAACATAAACACAGTCTTGGCTGCAAATGGTTCCTTATGAAACTGGCTTCTTGCAGCTCTCAACCAAAACTTTGAATCTATTGGGAAATTTTCTTCTCTTTTAGTCTATAAAAATGACTTCTGTCTGGTTTCAGATTCAGAGGGCATTCATGCCTTCTGGGACAGCCATGACTCCTCAATTCCTGTGTGTACAGTCCATTGTAGGGTGACCTTGCAATGCAGTATTTCCTGTGACTCTCTGTCAGTCCTGGTTTTGCATGCAGCATGCTTGCACCAATAGATATGAGCAGATGTGGTGCAAGGAGAGGCCTGAGAAGACCAGTTACCTTAGGCCTTGACCTCTTCTCCTGCTCTTTGGACATAGTGTCTATCACATAGCAGCCTGTGTGGCTTGTGGGGGCATAAGAGATGACCGGGAGCAGACACACCTGTGGACACACTTGAGTCTCTAGACAAACTAACCTGCCTTCCTGACCATAGGACCCACCAAGCCAGTCTACACCCAAATCATGATCCACAGAATCATAAGAAAAGGGCAAGCTTTCCTATTTAAAATCATTCATTTTAAAAGTAGTTCGTTAGATAGCAAAGGCTAACTGGAATGTATTTTAAGAAAAATTTGCAGTTGCAAAAACTTTTAGCAAGAAACAAAAATCACTTGTAATTCCATCAAAGCAATGTAACCTATCTTGTGAATATTTTGGTATGTTTTCAGTGACCTTTTTATATTCAGATGGTCATCTAGCTGTAGAGAACAAGAAAATGAGAGAAGCCCTGGTAAATAGAGAGATGATGGAAACCCACACTAAATTTATATACCATTTTCTTTAAATATTGCTCTTCTTTACCTAATGACCATTGTTTTATGTCATGTACTATGTGCGGAAAGATGGCTTACCTTGATATGATGCTTTGTGTTTAGATGTCCTCCAAGGCCTCATGCAGACGAGGCAAGACTTCCTTTAGCAGAGGTGGCTGAATTTAGAATATGTGATGTTGGGGTGAGGGCATGTGATTACTAAGCCAGTACACAGGAGGGATTAGTTTATTACCACCTGAGACCTGGTCGGAGGAATAAGATAAAAGAGGTGGAAAGATTCTGTCAAGTCTCTCTCTTGTTACCTTTTCTGCCTCATGCACGCCATGTTGTCTCTCCTGTGCATGCCGGTTCACACTCCCAGCCTTGAAGCCAGCTGATTATGGGCTGAAACCTCTGTGAACTGTAAGCTATCTAAACTCTCTCCCCCGACCCCTTTCTTTTCCCCCTCTGTGTCAGGTGTTTTGTCTCAGCAATAAGAGAAAGTAACTAACACATCTGACTTGGTAATATCTTTAAAACATGTCCTAAAAGCCACCTTATTAAACAATGTCACCTATATAAACCCTTTATCAATGTTTCTATCTCTGGATTCAAGCACTAGAAAGACTCAGTCTAATTGCTTTAACATGAAACTCACCTTTATTAGCTATGTAACATTACTCAGTTTTTCCCTGGACGATTTTCTAGAGCCTTGAGCTTCAATTGTTCTGTTTTGGCCTCAGAAATAGGAAGCGATTGTTGCTACCCTAGACTTCCTGTAAATTCA
Source organism: Petromus typicus (assembly GCA_004026965.1). NCBI lineage: Eukaryota > Metazoa > Chordata > Mammalia > Rodentia > Petromuridae > Petromus > Petromus typicus. Next base: position 111,118 of record PVIR01000370.1, read on the forward strand.
CACTTTCCTTTGCTCCAGAGCAGGAAGCGGTGGAGTAGACAGGAAGAAGAGCTAATCACCATGGCTGCTGAAGGGTGTCACTTCCTGTGCACATATAGCTTGTCAATGTTCTTGAGCCAACTTAACCCAATCATTATACCACAGGGACATCAATCCAACTGGGCAGATGGAGGAACAGCCTCCTACACAGGCCTCACCCTGGGCTGCAAGCCTAACTGGAAGGCCTGGGCTCTCTGAGAGGATGGACCTTTCAGAGGATAGCAGACAGCTGCGTTTTCAGATTCGTTCACCTCTGAGTTCCAGGAGATGAAGGGACTACATGTGTGTGAACTACTTGTGCCACTATTGGTGTCACTTTCAAGAAGCACACTTCCAGAAGCTCAAGCAAATCCAAAGGGAATCGACCCTTTCCTTTGGGAGCTCTAAATCATGCCTGAGAAACTCATACCCTGTGCTTCAGAGCCCTCCATTTTCAGTACCCCTACTCCAGCTGGTCGCTCCACTCCTTCCCAGTCCCACTCCTTTCAGCTCCTCTCCACCCCCAGCTCTTTCTTATAGAGACAAAACCTAAAGTCAGGGAGATCTGGGCTTCTAGGTGCAGTCTTCGGCCGTCTTGCTGGCCTTCCTCTGCCCTTTTCTCTCCGTTCCTTCTGAAGCACAGAACTCAGGAACTGTCAGGATCAGGCAGGAGATACGTGGCTTAATCGTATAGGAGTTTCTTTCCTTGTGGGATGAGGGAGGTAAGTATGAGCACATTGAGAACACTCCCACAATCATCACTTTTAACAATAACCAGTTTTCTAACCACAACTAATAAGTGTGGAATCACTAAGATTCCAAGGACGTCATTAGAAACAAAACAGCCTGAGTGGGATTGTGCGTCACGGTTCACTGTCACAGCCCAGCACCGGCCATCTGGCCCTGGAAGGTTTCCTGTGCACAGCTTAAAGGACAGAGAGCAGAGGGCTGTGGGCGGTGCGGGCTGGGGACAGGAGACGCAAAGGACGTTTCCTCAAAAGCACACACAGGACAACCCTGGGGATAACTTGGAAGTTAAGGGCTGAGTCATCAGCCCCTACTGGCTTCTGTCCCCTCATCTGGGCAGAGAAGCCAGCAGAGAACATGCAATGATGAGGCAGACTCATGCACAAATGCAGTAAGAAGGCAGCCTTTCTCACCCCCAGGCTACTGTGACTTGCAGGGCCCCCAGTGATATTAAAGTTACACTGATTCCACTTTGCTCTGGTTCTTACAGCTCCACTCTTCAGCACTTCATGTCTTGTTTATTTTCATTCTGCAGCACTCTGCACTGAGATAGGTTCATAGTCTAAGTTGTCAGTCCTCTGGTGTCATCATTTTGCAGAAGTTCAGAGAAGCCCAAATATTTGCTTGAAAGATGAGCCTGTTAATTTAATTGCTGGTGGTTACAGTGAGCTATGTGTTAGTTTGGCCTGGCAGTCAATTTTCAACACCCCCCCCATACAAATGTCAGTCTTTCTGTGAATACGTCTATTATAGAAATCCAGGATAGCATCTCTAGGATAATTGTCTTGATGCGTGCACCTAGAACAGGAGGTCACTGCTGAGAAGTGCATGGGCTGAGGCAGAGCTGAGTAAGCACAGCACTGGCATCCCCTCGAGGCTCCACACACAACCCACCACAGGCCTTGGTAAGAACTGAAAATGCAGAATACCTAAAAGCTGTGTTCTGTGATCATGGCAATATGATGGCCTGATGTAGAGAGGTGAACTTTTCAGAACAAGGCTAGACTAGCTGCTGTTATGATTTACATCTAGATCTCCCCCAACCTCTCAGGCAGGGAGTTTCAAAAGTGGCTGGATTAGGGTGTGTGAATGTGGATTAGTGATTTGCTGCTGGGATTGAGTGTTCCCCATTCTGGGGATTGGTGGCATCCATAAAAAGACATGTAGTAGCTCACCACCACTGCTGCTGCTGCTGCTTGCTGCTTCACTGCCTCCTGCTTGTTACCCATGGACTAGTTCTGCTGTCTGATGCCCTCTTCCATGTCACCCAGCCTTGGAGCAAGCTGACTATTGACTACAACCCCTACAAACTATGAGCTAAAACAAAACAAAAATCTTTCCTTCTTTAATTTTGGGTGTCGGGTATTTTGTTTCAGCAATGAGAAAACTAAATAAACATGGCAGCTTCCTCTTTCTTCCTGTCTTGGTCTTTCATCTTGCCAGACCCAATGCAAAAATAAGCTCTGGAGAGGGAAAACAACTTCTAGTCCAATCATGGTGAACCTTTTAGAGTTTTCAATGATAAACAGCCTGCCGTAGCATGTGTGCTTTAGGTTCACCACCACTGTCCTTAGTCCCTGAGAATTTTAGGCCAGATTCTCCCTCTGCATTAGTTACGGCCATGGAATAACATCCATGTTGTCAACATGTTCCATGTTGTCAACATGTTCCATGTTGTCAACATGTTCCATGTTGTCAACATGTTCCATGTTGTCAACATGTTCCATGTTGTCAACATGTTCCATGTTGATATGTGTGTACGTGTGTGTGCACACACATATATATTCATATTTATATTCATATTCCTACCAGGTATGTAGACTTTGAGCTTTTAAGAATATTAATTCACTCATTCATTCAATCGATCATTGCTTGTGTCACACTCTATGACACTAGAATCCTATGAAAAATAAGACACTCCTCGTATCTTGGAGGAATTTAGATTCTAATGAGCAGAGACAAGCAGAAAACGAATGCTTCTGCTAGAGGTGATAGAAGTCATGGCCAAAGTATAGAGAGAAGGTCTTGTGGGAATTACAGGATGGAATTGCAACACAAGGGTGTAGAGTATAGGATATATGAACAAAACTGTGGCTGCCCCAGGCACCCCTGTCAACGTGCAGTAACTGGGGTTCTCACACTGTGCCGGTGGGGGTCACAGTTGGTCCAACTGCATTGGAGACTCCTCAGCAGTTAGCTACTAACTGTAAGTGTATTCTGATCTTATGAGCTAGCAATCCATCTCTCAGGGTCATACCCAAGGAAATGCATGCAACTGTATTTACAAGAGCTAAAAACTGGAAGTGACTCAAATTTCCATTAAATAGGAGGATGTATAAATAAGTTGAGGTATATCCAGATATTGGAATGCTATGAGCAATAAAAAAGAATTTAAGTGTAAGAACTTCAGTTTTTTTCCAAGGGAAGTTTTTTCTCAACTTTTCAGTTATGAACATAATTTTCAAGAATATAAAAAATGGAAGAAAAGACTAACGTCCATACTAAGTAATCCAATTTAACAGTAGTTAATATTTTGGCATATTTGCTACATTATTTAGAAACAAATCTCAACCATTTCATTAACAAGTATTTAAGTGTGTATCACTAAGAAAAAGGCTCTGAAAACAGCCACAAGACTAGTATTTGACCTTATACAATTAACATCTTCATACCAAATACCAAGTCCATGTTTACATTTCTCCTGTAAAGGATTTTTGAAAGTCGTTGAAGCCAAGAACCTAACAAAATTTGCATACTGCATATTGTTATTTTTGGAAAATTATTCATGTCATAGTTTTCATGTTTACTATTCATTTGTGGAAGAAACAAATGTATGTCCTACTCTTCAGTGGTGTTCACAGTTTCCACGCAAAGGGATCACCTGATCAGCTTATTAAAATACCCCATCCAGGGCCTTGGCTCCAGAGAACCTAAGTCAGGAGGTCTGCAGTGGGACTTGAGAATCTGCATTTCTAACAATCTCCCAAATAATTCCTAATGCTAGTGTGTGAACCATGCTGAGAAGCTCAGCTCTAGTTTCCCACAGCCCACGTTTAGCCAGCTACATCCTCAGGGGGTCTTTGTTCATTTTTTTTGTTGTTGTTGTTTTGGACATATTTTTAACATCAAGATTTATACAAAGGTTTATATTGTTTCATTGGGGAAACACAACTTCTGCTCAGTCAGGATCTACTGCTGATTTTTCCTAGGTCTGTGATTCTACGGTTGAAAACTGTGATATTTCTCATTCTATAATTCTCTTTTCATTTCTTGCCTGGCCTTATTCTAGGGGGATTTCCTCTCATCAGTCATTTGCATCCCCTAAGACAGGGTTCACACAGAAAAGTCAGGGTGAATCCTCAGATCTCACGAACCCACTTTGGAAATAATGGTTTGGTTTCCAGAATCCTGAGCCACCAAAAGATATTTATTTTTTACTTATTCTAATAGAGTCATGACTATACACATGGTATATTTCAACACAATAAGTTCTTATTGCTGAAATTATCCAATCTTTGGGAAGTTAGCTTAGCTTCTTGGTCTCTGAAACAATTCCAGGAATCTTTGATAGCCTCTTTTCTTCTCATGTGATGAGATACTGTAGGGTCACCTTGGAAGTTTCCTATTCCAGACCTGGAATCAGCCGTATCTCTAAGAAAATGAGGTTGTATTTACAGGGAGTGGTACAAAGAGACCACAGTGTGGGTTCAAGAAGTTTTTACTACTGGGATTTTGATCATTGTTTCCAGAATATTTCGCTATTTAGTTCTAGAATATCACTTATTTTTGAAAATAAATATGACTTTATACAAATACTTTTAATTGGAATGTAGGAGAATTTTTTATTCAATCAATTTTAAATCTCAGAGCACCCATTCTAACCCTACAGCCAATAATGTGATTGTCAGAAACAATTTATCTTGTTATTTCTTCTCTATGTACTTTTTGTTTTTAGAGTATGTTTTACTAAGGACATAAATCAAATTAATGTTTCAAGTTACATGGAATTGTTTCTTTGTGGTCTTGCCACAAATCAATACATATCTAGGATCATTTGTTTCATTTTGTCATTGATTTCTAGAAGCAGATTTTTTTAATATTTCAATTTGTTTGTAAAAATATTTTCATGCTTTCAAAACCAAAGCTACAAATCAAAATATATTCAGAGCAGTGTGACTTTTTCCTTTTCTCTATATCATCCTTTTGTCCCCTTCTACAGAGTATTAAAAGTATTTATAGATTATCCTTTTATTTAAATAGCAATGTAATAATAGTACAATGTTATGCACATGTATTCATATCACTACTTCTTGGATAAACAGCATATTCTATAAACTCTGCTCCACCTACCCCTCTTAAAACTATGATGCTAACAATTTTACACTAATTTACAGTGTCATTTTTGGCATTTGTTGATTAAGAAAATATTTAAGGATAAAAGTGAGCAATGTATTCAGTAGCATTTTCAAATAGATTTAATCATATTGTATTGATAGGTAATAGTCCACATGCCTATTCAACTTAGAGTACATAATACTTGGCACAAATCTCGATTTGAGTTGCCTAGATAGTCAGAAACCGGAAGAGAACTACTATTGTTTTTCCTTTATGATCCTCTTTAAATTCTAGAATGATTTCAGATTTAAGAATACTCACAAAAATAGTACAGGAAGTGTTTCTAGGTCCCTACCTATTTTCCCCTATTGCCGACACCTGAAACCGTTTGTCAAAACTAAGAAACCGGTGTCAGTATGTTATTATTAACTGACCTGTGGATTTCATCCCTATTTTACTATGTTTTTCCACCAATGTTCTTTTTCTGTTCTCAGATCCAATTCAGGACACCACACTGCATTTTATATCTTTCCCTTCCTCACCAACCTGAAAATCTATTGGTTAAAAAGCACCCCCATGTGGGCCGGGGATTTAGCTCAGTGGTTCCGGTGCCTGTCTTGCAAGCACAAGGACCTGGGTTCGATCCCCGGTATCCACATACCATACTGGGCATGGAGACTCACGCCCAGCAGCAACCAGTACCACATACCACAGTGCCGGGCGTGGTGGCTCATGCCTGTAATCCCAGCACTCGGGAGGCAGAGGCAGGAGGATTGCTGTAATGTGAGTTTGAGGCTGAGCTCAGGGCCAGCCTGAACCACAAAGTGAGACCCTGTCTCAAAAAACCTGGAAAAAAAAAAAGCACCCCTGTTTTACAAGTGGTAAGGGGCAGAAACAAAGGCACTGCCTGCCAGCAGAGTGATCATAGGGTTTAAGTCCAAATCTGAGTAGAACTTACTTTTATTAGTGGCAGTCTGGGCTTGGGGGAGAACATGTAAATTCTGCAATTAGGTGTACCTGGCTTTAAGTGGTAATTTTGGTTTCTACTTACCAGATGTGTGGTCTTGAGTACTTCATTTAATATCACTGAGCCTTCATTTTTTAAAAAAATCTGTAACACAGGAAACAAAAATACGCCTCATGGGATAATACAAAACTTTATATGTACCATATGTGAAGTGTTTGGGCCATAGTAAGTGCTCATTAAATGGTGATAACCATTCTCATAACGTTAATGGTGGGTAGGCCTAACTAGCACTGGGGAACTGGATGTCTGGTCCTTTCTTATCCAAAAAATAAATCTCTCTTGTAAAACAGATATGTAATTTTTATTCCGCAGGCAGACTGTGGGATGATTGCTCAGATATGCAGGCTCTGCTGAAAGTGACACTAAGCAGAAAGCTGGGGGCCTTTGCATCTGAATCTCCCATGACTCACACATGAGTCTCCTGCCTTCTGTCTGGGAGAGGAGGCATTCCACCAAGAAGCGTCAACAGTCTTCTGTGGGAGTTTTTCCAGAAAATAAGCATCTAATAAATTAAAAACACATATATGTATTTTTTTTAATTTTTGAAAGGACTGTTAATAGTTTTTAAAGTATCCTCTGACAAACTTTTTGACCATGTGAGAGAGTGTGTGTGTGTGTGTGTCTGTCTGTGTGTCTGTGTGTCTGTCTGTCTGTGAGTGTGTGTGAAAACAAATGCTCCTTTGTGGAAAGTTGTGTCACCCTTTTTTCCCTGGGATGTGTATTTTGTCGTGTATAGGTGCCGAACATGTATTTCTTTCTCTTCTTTGGCAGAGATTCAAGGGTCTGTGTCACTTTGCAATGGAACTTAAAAGTAGGTCTGTAAAGGAGACACAATAGTTCAACTGCCATAAATCTAAGCAGGAGAAGGGAATAAGGTACAGATCTGGAGACTTCATGCTTAGACTTCTGGTCCCTGTTCTGCTGAGGCCTAATGGGCCACTTTGGGGGTGACTCCCAATATGCCGTGGACCATGGCTGGTTGTGTGCATTGTCTTTCTCAGGAGACAACTGGAGCTGGTTATCAGTCCGGCA
>PVIR01000370.1:118376-187866 GCA_004026965.1 Petromus typicus
TCCTCCTGCCTCTGCCTCCCGAGTGCTGGGATTACAGGCGTGAGCCACCACGCCCGGCACTGTGGTATGTGGTACTGGTTGCTGCTGGGTGTGGGTCTCCACACCCAGTATTGTTATGTGGTTACCGGGGAATCGAACCCGGGTCCTTGCGCTTGCGAGACAGGCGCCGGAACCACTGAGCTAACTCCCCGGCCCTGGAGCTGGTTATCAGGACGGAACTGGCAGATCTAAGCCCAGTGGCCATGAAACAGACCAGCAAGGGCAGGGAGAAGTGTGTTGTTTGGGAAAGAATAAGCAGGGGAATTTCTCTCTTCCGTGGATAGGTGAGTAAGTGCCTAGTTTTGAATGGCAAAACCATATTGGCTCATGCTTCTGTTATTTCAGTGCAGTGAAACTGGATGCAGAATCCAGTTTTCCCCTCACTCTCACCCGAAGTGATGCTATAGTTCCCTCCACGGTGCTGGAACTGTGCCTACAAGGGTTAGGACACTGGGAGGCTTTTACCTCACTGCAGCAGTTCCCCTTTTCGCAGATGCCATTACTTTCTTACCACTGCAGGTCATTTTTCCACACAGCACAAGAGACTATCTACATTTTACCCCCAAGAGAGACAGCATTTTCCCTACAGTTTGGGATTTTGATTTCCCGAGACTAGATTTTATAAGTGTTGCTGGCATTCTACCAGGTGAAAGGGGCTCTCTAATATCTGAAATTGTGCTTTAAAAAAAAAAACAATTTGATTTTGTGTTCAGGTCTATTCCATGTGACTTTCTGAGTTATTACTGACACACATTTTTGGTTTCAAATTATTCTGACTCAGGCTCCTATTTATTTTTTCCATTGTTGGCAATATCCTCAAGTAACCACAATCCTTATCCATTGTCTGATTACTACAACAAAACATAGTTTAGTTGTTGGAGCCTTAAGAGAGTTCCATTTTGTTTCTATTAAATTTAAAAATAGGACCAGAAGTAATAGACTTACTTAAAAATCAAGGATTCTAGAAAATAAAACACATCCCAGTATAGATCGCTGCTCAGTGAAAATCAGTTCTAACTTGATTTGCAATGGTAATGGGCCTTAACTGGAATAATTAGGGCGGCTATTGGGATAATGGTTGGGGAGAGAAATGAAATATTGTCCACTTATCTTCTTGGACCTCAGCAATAAATACACTTACATGGAATCACTGTTCTCGGGCCTGGATTGGAAAAATGTATAGAAAGGAAAATTCTTAAAGGGCCAAGAGGGAACATAGTTGCACACTGGCTCATTTATTCTCTCAACCAGAAATTGCTGTCCCTTCTCTTTGCCAGGATCTGGGCTTGGCACCAGGATATCATACATACCAGTGAGCAAGGCAGGGGTCTCTCTCCAAGGGGATCTCTGACTCCCAGGGCAGACAGGTGTGCACAGCCATTGCTGTAACACTGAGTAGTGAGCCCGTGTTAGCAGTGACCAAAGAGAGCTCTGCCTGGAGAGGCGGAGAAAACTTCACAGAGGAAATGATCGTGAGGTCTTTCTGACTTTGGGAGAAGGATATGGAAAATCACAAAGTGTTGCACATTTTCTAGATGCCCAGTAATATCAGGGACCTCAAGGAGAGGGCTAAGAGTCCTAGAGTGAGAAGGAGAGAGAGTCTTGCCTGGGAACTCTGGTCCACACTAATCCCCTCACAGGTTGTGTCCTGTGAAGCATATTCCTTCTATTTCAGAAGGCAGTGAAGACCCATCCACATTTCATCAGAGCTAGAAATACAGCATCAGGAATCCCCAGGCTACATGACTGTCTTCAAGGAGAGATACTGTGATGACCTAGCCCAGTGGATAGGAGGTGGAAAGGACTTGATGGCCAGTTGGAAGGGTGTAGTGGAGGAAGAAAGGAAGGGACCAAAATACAACTGTTGAGTTTGAGACCAACATCAGTGGGAAGGAAATGGAGTAGAAGATCCTTGGAATCAGACCGACTCATCCTAGCTAAGCCACTATGCAGTTTTGCACTCATGCACAAAGCAGTTATCGTAAGCTTATTTTTTCCCTCCAAAGGGAAAGAGTCATAACTGAGGTTCATGAGGGTGATGAGACCATGTGTGGCAACTGTCTGCTAGGATTATTTTCCTTAGGCTCAACGCCATTCTCTGCATTCTATGAGGTTTTTTAAGATAGAGACTATTGTGCTCTTAATCTTTAGGGATGTTTACTTTTGGTTCTTTGTTTTTCAAAGAACCAAAAAAAAAGACAAAAAATCATGTGTGAGTGTGGTGGAGGACTGTTAGAGGAAAGGAACACTAACAAGTCTAGACTCCAGGGAGCAGCAGCAGACTGACCCTGCTGATAAGGGCTGGTGGCTTTGTGGCAATGGATCCTATTGTGTGGGGAGCTGGTGGAGATGAAAATTCCAAATGCCTGGAAACTGCTAAGGAGCTAAAATTACATCAGATCTCATAGCAGAGCTTAGTGTAGGAGGAAGAACAATTGGTCCCAGCCTTAGGACTTCTGAGTTGTTTTTTCTGCTTGGGTTCATGGAGGGGTTAATAAGAAAAAGGAGCCCTAGATAAAGTGCCCACCAGGATGCAGAACTGAAAAAAAACAAGCAGCATAGAAAACTGTGATCCAGGAAGTAGACTGATACAACTATGGTGAGGGAGGGCTGTGTATGCCACAAGGAAAACCGGACACTGGATGGCACAGAAGGCCAGCCATACCCATCTCGGAGTAGCCATCTTTCCCAGAAGCTCCCAGCATTCACCTTTAGAACAGAAACTAGGCCAGGCGTCCACAACAGGGTCAACAGTCCCAACTGTGAGGGGACCCCACCAGATGCAATAAATCAGCTTTGCACATCCTGTGGCCCAATGCAGACCCTTCTTGAAGTCTCTGACCATATTTGGCCACCTCGGTTTAAATCAAGCAACTGGACTGGGCCCAGTTTCTAGAGGAGAACAACAAATGTGATTAAAGAGAATGAGAATAGGACTCAAGAGGCATGTTAAAGAAATTGGGGTCAATTTGCCCACAACAGTAAAGATGAAGTAGGAACCATGTTCAAGTACTTGTGGAGAGACCTGTCCAGTTATTTCCCAGTGTCAACAGTACAATCGGAGAGGTGAATGGCCCAATTTGCCACCTGAGACAAGGTAAAGGGGAAGTTTAATAATGAATGCATGTCTTGGAGTGACCTTTCTTGTGGCATTGTAAAGAAGATCCTGCTTCTTCACCCAGAGCCCAGATATAGATTCCTCAATTTGTCCCTCAAGTTCATTCAAGCCTTCCCTGAGCCCACCACCCCTGCTCTCCTGGCCCCTGGGAACCTACATGGCCTTTCTGGAGACAAAACTCTGGGTGGTGGGAGTATCTTAGTGTCTATACATAGGACATAGGACACTTTCCTTTTAATGTATTTTAATATACAGCCACTAGCAAAAGCTTGCAGGTTGTTTGACAGCTGGAGAAACAAATGGCTTGCAACTTCCAAAATTTCAGTTTCAATTAGACTGGTGTGTGACTCTCTAAAAATGTGTGCAACTTTTGCTTTGGCTGCTCTGGCTGCCACCATACCTAGGTTATGATCCATCAGTACAAGCTCATCACTCACTCAACTTCCATCCATCCTAGTAAAGCAGATGTAAGAAGTAGAGCCAAGCATGTACACCTGCCTCATCTGATCGTCCTGTCTCCAAAACACCACATCAGAGATTTATCCAGTCAAGGTTGCACACACTTGTAATCCCAGCTACTCAAGATTCTGAGGTGGTCAGATCATAAGTTCAAGACCAACCTGGGCAAGATAACAAGACTGTGTCTCAAAATAAAAAGACTTAGCTCAGTAACAGAATGTTTGCCTAGCGTTTGCAGAGCCCTGGGTTTGATGCCCAGTGCTGGGGTGGGGGAGGAGTGGTACATCATCTATATTATACATTGAATAACTGTGTCATTTGTTGTCAAAACAGGATGCTTGTGAAAGGGAAAGGACAGGCTAATGATAATTACAGTAGGACAGAAATCAGTGCCAGTGACCACCCTGTCTACAGTCAAAACTCCCAGCTCAAAAATAAAGTCAGGGCCCTTGGTATCCAAGTGATAGGAATGCTAGGAAAACAGAGACACAGAAAGCATGTTTTAAGCATTCATTAGTTATGGCTGTGTAACAAATTACTTCCCAAATTAGTGATTCAAACCAACAACTATTCATTACAGCCCAGGGTTTTCTGGGTCAGGAATTTGAGAGGAGCTTAGCTGCACGGTTCCACCTTAGGGTCTCTCATGAGGTTGTAACCAGATACTGTCCGGAGCTGCAGTCACCTGAAGAAGGCTTCCCCATTGCCGGAAGTCCCAGTTTCAAGACAGCCAACTCACAGGGCCACTGGCAGGAGAGATCGCAGTGGCTCCTCGGTCCTTGTCTTCCCAAGGGGTGAGTGACTCCAAGGTCAAGGAGGAAGCTGAATGTCGGTCACAAGTGAGGCTCAGAATTCACACTGTCACTTCAGGAGTGTGTGACATGAAAACCAGCCCACATTAAAATGGAAGGGAGCCAACTCCATTTCTTCAGTGAAGCGGTTTCCTCTATGTTTGGACATTTTGTTGTGAGTTCCTGTTTGTCCCTGACCTGCCCTGTTTGCTGTTCTGTGAGTACCTTTGCCAGGTGAGAGGGAACAGATGACATGTGCAGCTTGGGGGGAGGTTACCACTGCCTGGTGCTCCCACTGGGGCCCTTGACATGCGGAGGGCCACTGAGTTCCCATCTCAGAACATGACTAGAGTGACTGTCTGCTCCACTGGCTTTGAGATCCCCTGGGGGGCTGGTGAACACACTCCTAGATGCCTTTGGGTGAGTCGTGACCTTGGAAACTATCCAGGGTTCCTGGCCCTTTCCTCTGTGGCACTCTTCCCCTGCTCTGCTATCTGGCTGCTATGAAGTAAGTTTCTTTGCCTCTTCGTGTCCTTTAGCCACACTATTAGAGCTAGCAACCACAGACTGAATTCCCTGAACTGTGAGCCAAACCCAACTTTTCCTCCTCAAGATTGTGGGTATCAAGTATTATGCCCCAGCTCTGGGAAAGTGGACTGATAGAATGGAGAAGGTAAAAGGTCAGTTGACAGATGACATAGGTAAATATACATGGAGTAACTTTTCTTGTCCCTTCTGACACAGGGCATTCGAGTGTGCCGCCTCCAGCCAACCCCTCCACCCCATTCTCTTATGCCGTTAAGATAGGCTACTTAAGTCTGATTCTGTGTGAAAAAGGACTATAGACGTTTGAATCTGCCCAAAAGAAGGTTCACTGGGAGTAGATGTCCGAGTAGGGAAAGGCATGAGTTCTTGAAAAGAGGAAATCTACAAAAAGAAAAAGGACTGTGAGTTATTATCAGACAAGAGGAACAGACATTTCAGTTTCTCCAGATTTCCAAGAAACTTAATCATGGGGTGACTGTGTTCATTTACTTTTGCAGCAAGCCTCAGGAACTGTTAGGGGAGAGATAAAAGCTGTTCTGTGTCCATGTGCCACAAGTTCCATCAGTAGGTCAAACTGTGAGGGGCCAGCCCTTCACTCGCTGTTCACATTGGGACTGGCTGCCATAAATCCTGGTGTAGGAAAATTTATCCCCATTTTTCATCTGCTTGTACTCAAAGAAGATTGAGCTAACTGTGAGCTTGACTAAGAAATAAGTGCCCTGTTCCTTGTGAATACCCAGGCTGTTGGACAAAAATAGCACACAGGAAACGGTATTGCAAAGGTCAATTATTCTAGAAAGGAAGGGACAACAGCCCATCTATCTGAAATTTTAATGAGCAGATCCTGGCCTTTGACCCCACACCATTACCTAACAATCCAGTATTGAATAAGAAGTCAGCTTCCATTTCCTGTGAATGAGGAGGCAGAATTCCCATCCAAAGACAGACCATCTGCCGGACACGAGCTTTACTCTTTGCCGAGCTGGCTGCTGTTCACATGTATGAAGTCTTTATGGACAGAGGGTCAGCCCAGGATCCGTCCTTTGCCGGACTGGGGAATTAGAGGGTTTAGAAATCTGAGCTCATGGCCACAATTTTCTTTTTCTTTTCTTTTTTTTTTTTTTTTTCTGCAATGGCTGTTTTGTTTCATTCAGCCAAAATGGACAGTGGCATTTTTAGTCTTTTGGAGAGAATCATAACTTCTGTGTTTAAAAAAATACATTTTCATAGTAACAAAGGAAAAAGAAATGGATAATTCAAAAGAAACAATACACAAGCTGCCCCCCAGCCTAGCATATAGCACATAGTAGGTGTAGTATAAATAAACCATTTAGCTATTTCATAGCAATTCAAGAGGCCAGAAATGGTGCTTATCCCAGAGGAAGCGTGTCCTGCCGATCTCAGAAGAAGCAAGCATTCTTGTCTTGCTGTCTCTGAAGTCCTGCGGAGTCCTGGGATCACTTTTGCACAGTCCTGGCTAAGCCCATCTTCATCCTTGGCGTCCTTCCTGAACAGAGCTCGACCACAAGTACCGGGATCTGAATCGTTAGCAACTTCCAAGAGAGCAGGTGATCGGGAGGGCTGTGTACTGGCTCCTTCAGAGCTCGCCGCCTGCCTGGAGGTCTGTATTTTACTTCTACTTAACAGATACAAGAGATGGAGGGAAGCGGGAGAAAGAACATGAAGACAGTGAAGATGTACATATACCAACTCTCCATCATCAGTCTAATCATTGTATACTGCAAAACATTTACTAAGAAAAGTAATTTTTTGAATAGATACAAGCTGGGGCTGGGGATTTAGCTAAGTGGTTCCGGCACCTGCTCTGGAAGTGCAAGGGCCCAGGTTTGATCCCTGGTAACCACATACAGCAATGCCAGGTGTGGAGACTCACGCCCACCAGCCATCAGTACCACACACCACAGTACCAGGCATGGTGGCTCACGTCTGTAATCCCAACACTCGGGAGGCAGAGGCTCCCAAGGATTGCTGTGATGTGAGTTTGAGGCTGAGCTCAGGGCCAGCCTGAACTACAAAGTGAGATCCTGTTTCAAAAAAAGACACAAGATGTACCTGGAACAGACCTGAGGCTGACTTCAGAACTCTTTCTCTGCTCTGTGGTCCTGGGAAGCTCCATGACCTCGCTATCCTGCCACTTCCTCATCTGTATTCTCTAGACTTTCGTGTGAAGGAATATGGGCCAGGCACCAACACTTAGGTCACCTGTAGCAGGTAAGAAAGAAAGAATGCAGCAGCCAACAGCCTTATTAAATAGGTTAAGTAGCCAACACACACTGTACAACAATGGTCATTTATTGGGTTGTTCTCCAAGTTAGAAAATAAATATTTGTAGTTTGCTTTCTGAATTTCCAAATCTACCAATGCTAATTCAGACTGAGTGAAGACGTGAATCAACACAAGAAAAACATGCAAAGTGGGTCAGTTGCAGGGCTGGATCTCAACGGGGGCCGGACCTCAGACCTCAGACCTTGTTTCTAGACTGAGTCCTGAGATGGACCAGCTCAAGGAAAGGGCTGATAGCCAGAACCTCCAACTTTTTTTGCTATTTGCTTTGAAAAAGTTCTGCCCCACATTAGGAAGGTTGACCTAGTTTCCGGGAACACTGCAAACACTTTGAGAAAAGCTACTTTCCAGTAGGAAAAGATGCTACAAAAGGGAGTTCAGCCAAACGCTGGCTGACAGGTCTCGCTGAGGTCTCGGGACCCGAGGGAATTTCGCGGGTAGTTGTGGGCTCCTCTGCCTTAGAATCACCTGGGGCTTTGAAAACTGTCCAGGCTCCGCCCGTCACAGAACATTCGAAGTTAGCTGGTCTGGGTGTCTGGCACTCTCCGTTCTATTCCGCTTCTGAGTGGTTCTTTGCAGCTGGCAGCTCACAGATCCCAGTGAAGGGAGCAGACCCTGTGACCAAAACTAACACTGGGGGTGAGGAGGCGGCAAAAGAGGTGGAGTAGTGGGTTAGCATTGGTCCTGCGTTGGTGTTTCTCCAACAGCTGGTGCTGGTGCTGGCGCTGGCCCGTTGGCTCATTCAGGAGCTATAGGATGGTGCCAGAAATCTGCATTTTTCAGAATCCTGCCCAGATACTTCTTAAGATTAGGAAAGTTTGGGAAACGTTACCGTACACCTTTTGCTGGGTTCACGCTTGGCAAAGGAAAGCGAACCCTACGTCTACCCACGTAAGACCTAAAGCAGTACCTCAAGGGGCGCCAGGCCCAGGGGCCGCTGCCCTGTGACTCGGTTTGCTCGGGGCACAGGATGATGCCTTTGGGCCTTAGCGCCGGCAGCAGCCCTAGACCGCCCTTCAGACTTGTTACTGCCGCCGCTTACGCGAGCCGGCAGCGAGCAGCCAAGTCATCATTTCCAGCCTCAGCCTGGAAAGCTGGACCGTGCGGCCGCGCGTGCTCTTGGCAGCCGGGCGCCCAGGGCCCCGCGGCCACATCATCCCGGGGCGGGGAGGTGTGCGCTCGGCGCCCGGCCGCCAGCAAGCCACGTCTGTGCGGCCGGCGCGCGGCCGGGGAACGAGCGGCCGGCACCGAGCGCCCCGGCGGGCGAGGGCGGCGCTGGGCGGGCCCCTGGCGGCCCTGGCCGCCGCGGTCTCTAGGACCCGCGGGACGCCTCCGGCGGGCGGGGGTGCGGGAGACGCTAATTTGTTCCGTGGTCATGAAAACGGCGACTGTTGGCCGTGGATCCATTTCACAGGCCCGCCCGCTCTCACTAACGACCTTCCTCGTCCCCGGGCCAAGTGGGACAGTTTGCTCATTTATTGCAACGGTCAGGGCCGGCCCGTGCCAGGACGGCGCGCGCGCTCGCGCCCGGGGGTGGGGGCGTGGGGACTGTTTTAAAAATGAGAGGCTAGACTCGCGGCTCGGCAGCGGGGCACCGCGCGAGGGGCTCAGAGCCGGCCCGCAGCCGCCGCCGCCGCCGCCGCCGCAGGAAGTCCCTCCGCTCGCCGCGACGCCCGGCCCCGCTCGGCGCCCGCGTGGGATGCGGCCGCGCTCGCCGCCGGCCCCGAGAGCTGCTGCGCCCCAGGCCGGCGACCATGGCAGCGCGCCCCCCGCCCGCGGCCCCCGCCCGCGCCCTCCTGCTCGCCCTGGCCGGGGCTCTGCTCGCGCCCCGCGCCGCCCGAGGTAAGTCACCGAGCCTGGCGACGCTCGCCCCCGCGCCGGGCTGCGGGTGCCAGGGCTGCCCCCGAGGCGGCGCACAGGGGCGCGTCGCGGAGCCTGCAGGCTCGAGCTCCCGGCGCGGCGACAGGGATCCCCTTCCAGGTGCCGATTCCCGGGGGAAGGGGCCGCTTGGCTCGGGGCCCTGAAGCAGCCGGCGCCTGGCTCGGGTGGCACGGACGCGAGGCGCGTCGCCCGCCTCTGCCTACCTGGGTAACCTCTGCCCGAAGGGCTCTCGGCGACTTGACAGTTACACGCGTCGCCCGAATGGTGCGTGGGGGTCCCCTCGCTGGTCCCGCACGGTAGTGAGTTCCCGTCATGGTCTCTGGGCCGGCCCCCCAGGACCCCTCCCCCCCCCCGTTTCTGTCCATCCTGGTGCCCTGGAGCCCGGGGCAGCCCAGCAGGCGAGCCCGTCCTGCCCAGGTGTGCTCGCCGCGCGCCACAAGGCCCCTGCCTCGCTTTAAAAAATCTGTTTCACCTGCGCCACCACTCCCGGCTTTTCGTGCTGCTCCCTAATTATCAGTGACTTTCAAACTTTAGCGGAGTTCTCTGCTTCTCAAAGCGCAGATTCTCCGAGGTAGCTAATCGGTCACATCAACTTCATGTAAAGCGAGAGCTCATTTCGGAGAGCAACTAAAATGCGCATATGGTAGCTGTTTCACGGACTTAGTTTCCCCAGCGGAATTCCCTTAAAACCGGGCACCTGTGGATCGTGTTTGCATAATAAGGACTCTCCCAGCAGGTGCCTTTTTAAAAATTCAGAAGCTTTTCCCGGTTGTCGCCTCTGCCGCTTCCTTTCTGCCGCTAGGGGCGCTGTCGGCCCAGCAATGAAAGATTTACCTTGGCTTCAAACTAAATTTTTCTGAGTCTATATAATAGGCATGTCCTTTTAACAACTAGCCCCCATGTTGGACCTTTCTCATTTTATGGCACTTTTTTTTTTTTTGCAGTTTTCACTGATACTCTCTACTCCTCTCATGTCTAATATCCCGGAAACCCAGGTTTTGTTAAAAATCCACACAGTAGGGGCCAGGGAGTTAGCTCAGTGGTTCCGGCGCCTGTCTTGCAAGCACAAGGACCCGGATTCAATCCCTCGTCACCACATACCATACTGGGTATGGAGACTCACGCTCAGCAGCAACCAGTACCACATACCACAGTGCCGGGCGTGGTGGCTCACGCCTGTAATCCCATGACTCAGGAGGCAGAGGCGGGAGGATTGCTGTAAAGTGAGTTTGAGGCTGAGCTCAGGGCCAGCCTGAACCACAAAGCGAGACCCTGTCTCAAAAAACCAAAAAAAAAAAAATCCACACAGTAATAAAGAACTTGGGAAATGATAATTAAGTGGATGGATTGGACAAAGCGAGAAAGAATATTGCTGACTCAAGAGCTCTGAGACCTGAAAGTGAAAATAACAGTCAAAAGTGTTTTGCAAACTTTTGTACACATTCATTATTTTTAAAATGTTTATTGTAAATGAATTTTTTAAAAGTTGAAGTTTAAAATTGTGCCTCAGGTGGCACATTTGATGAATACTTTACACACATAAACAGTCTCCTGGGCATGGATGACACTTTTGAGTTAGAGGGAAAATCAAGGTTGTCATGGAAAATTATTTCATGGGGATTTTATTATTTTATGGCTACCACTTTGGTAGAACTTCTCTTTAAGATAGGTCTGAGGTAACACAGAAAACTGGGTGGATCTAAACATTTTGAATGGCTGATATATTGTGACATCCCAAGGAGCATTGCTTGGATTCTCAGTATTAAATTGCAGGTACTGTTCCCAGTCATGCCATTGAGGTTGTGCAAAAACTCAAACATATAATGAGAAAGACAGAGAGACAGATAGGGATAGGGAGGGACCTGAAAATGAGTTGCCTGGGCTCCACTTGACAGAAGGTTTTACAGAGCCAAGTCACGAAGAGTAAGTACAATGTGGTCAAAACTATGATCAGCCAATAAGATTACGAGTATGGCCTCTCAGGTAATATCGATCCAGTGGGGAAGCAGGTCACATAGCAAGAGTACATTGGAAAGAACAAGGACCTCTTTAGGAAGGGCTGGATCAGGAAGTCCTGGTAACCACTTGGGTGACTATGTCTATCTAGTCTTTATTGGACCAGGTGATACCAGTTATAATCTTTATTACTTATCCCTTGGGGAGGCATGCTGGCCCGCTCATTCTGCCTGCGTCTCACACCTGACCTTCAACAGATGTGCCTCTAGCCTCCATTGTAACATATTCTCATCTTCTGTGCTGGTTCCTTTGAGGGTTCTTCTGACTCCCTATGAAATTTCTACCTAACTTGGCTCTCTATAATACTAACATGTCCAAAACAGAACCCGGGACCCCACACCTCCCACTCTTGAGTCATTTCTTTCCCAGGCTTTCCCAGTCTTCTCCACCTACTTCATGCAACACATGGCAAGTCAGCCTTGAGTCTCCATTCACTTCGTACGAAATGGCCTCCAGTGTGTCTTTTCATCTAGCCGTGTCCTCCCATCTCATAGTGTACTTTCCTCAATCCAGCCCACTTTTTAAAAAATCCTGTATGCAAAAAAACTCACTTCTAGTGTAGGGGCCTCCCAAATCATCTACTGGCTCCCCCCTCATCTCTGTAGTTTTCTCCTCAATGTTATAGCTCAAGTCATTATTTTCAGTCATGAGTTTGATCAGGCAAATTTGCAGTTAAAGCTTCCAAGGCTTTGCATTGCCCTTAGGGAAGAACATTCAAACCCGTGTTTAACTTGCTGTTTTCCTCTCCGATCTCCTTACTGTTCTCTACTTTGTTCACTAGAGATGCTAACTTCTTTCCAACTTCTTAGTAGAATGTTGTCATGATTTTTTAAAAAATCTGTTTTCACCATAGACTTTGCAGGTAATTTTCCCAGTTGACCCACAGAATGTTTTGTGATTCTGTTTTGTGACTTTAACTTTCTTTAAGAGTTAATAGCTGCCTTAAAAAAAAAAAAACTGTTCATTTGTATTTGTACTGAACTATTAAAATCCTTGGAATCACTAGAGCGATGGGTGACTTTTCTATACTAATGAAATCACAGTTACAGGATGGGAACTGGTCATCAGAAAGACCAGTGAGAGATTGGAGAATTGGGGCTTCCGGGTCCACTACCTCAGTCTCCAATGAAGGAAGAAGAGCTAAGGTTAAATTGATCACTAGTGACAAGGGATGGAACTAGTCATACCTGTACAATGTAGCTTCCATAAAAATTCTAAATGTTAGTGATTGAAAGTGTGCAGAGTGCCATCACGTGACAGTTGATGGAGGGCAGCACACTTCGAGAGGGTATGAAAACTTCACACTCCTGATGTTTTTTGCTCCATTTGGATACGTGTTTCCATCTCTTATTATCTCCTTTATTAGTATAATAACCCCAAAACCATAAGGGCTTCATTGAGTTTTGTGAGCTGGTCTAGCAAGTTAATTTGAGCTGAGGAAGGAGCCATGGAAACCCTGACTTCTAGCCAGGTGGTCAGAAGTGTGACCTAAGCAGAGAGTGACCACTTGTGAAGGCGTGAATGCTGAGGAAATCTGTAGGTGGTGGGAGAGGCCCTCAGGGGTTTCAGGCTGTGCTGATAGGAAGGTGCTACCCAAGCCCCTTGGAACTCACATCTCACCACAACCAGTCCCATGTGTTGGACAGGGAGCTACAGGACTTAATTTTCGCCTTGCTGGATTTCTGGCTTGCCTTGGTTCAATTTTTGTTATCCTCTATATTTCTTCCCTCTGGAATGGGAATGTTTACTTTGCGCCATTGTGCCTCGGAATTATGTAACTCTTTTTTAATTTTTGTAGAGGTTCCTAGCTAGGACTTTTCTGTGGATCTCAAAAGAGACTTGGACTTTTGAAAAATGCTGGCCCTCTTGAGACTTTGAGGAAAGGCTTTTCATGTTTCCAGTTGCACACAGGTTAGTTGGATGGAGAATTTGGAATTATGTGGGGATTAAGTATGATTTAAAGAGTTGTGCTTGTTGGTAAGAAGTGGAAGGAGGCAATGAGGGTGGAGTGTAACCTTGATTGGCTTTGGGATCTATCCAGTGATTGGTGGAGCACACTTCTAGGTGTGTCTGGGTGGGTCATGGAGGTGTGGCCTGAAGCTTTCTGTCTGACCTCTTGCCTCTCCTCTCTGGAACTGTTTTCCCACTTTGCTTCCTGGCTGCCCCAACCAAGCAGTTTCGCTGTGCCACACTCTTCCTCCTTGAAGTCTGCTTCCATATTCTATACTCCTTGGAATCACGAGCCTCTCCTCCTGTTAGCTGTGGGTGTTGGATATTTTGTCCCAGAGTCAGGAAAGTAACTAATATATAATCCATTATTTATTTTTTCATGGTGTCATTATTCCTGCCACACTTCACCTTCTCTTTCAGTGTGAACTGGTTAGTTTCAATGTAGAGAGTTGGGCTGTTGTACCAGGACTGCTCTTACATCAGCATGCTGACAGAACCTTCTCACATGCAGGACCACCTGTCTTAGGAGCACCGTGACTCTCTTCCTAGCTTGTCCCTTATGTTTTATGGAGCACATCTTCCTGTAACTTTCCGAGGAAGAGTGTACAGTTATATTTATAACTTGTGAGTATGTCCATTATACTTTCATCTACAAATAACAGGAAGCTAAGCTGCAGCAACATTTTTACTTTTTTTCCTTACATGATAAGCAGTAATGATGTAAACAGGGATTAGCCAATTTGACTGGTGTAGCGAAGCAGTGGTGTCATCAGGGACACAGTGCTTTCTCTAATTGGAATCTATTTAGATACTGACTTTTGTATTTAATTTTACTGCCTCGTGGCCTCACAATGGCTCCTGTGCCTGATGGCATCATGTGTGCATTCTTGGTAGTAATAGGGCAGCAAAAGCAAAAGGCAGAGCCAATGTGATTTTTATTAGAAAACTAATATTTTCATAAGCCTTTTAAGACTTTCTCATGCATCTCATTGGTAGTCTCTGACACAGGGTCAGTTATCTTGCACAAGATAACAAAAAGTGAATATTTGTAACTATACGTGTTGGTTCTCAAAGCCTACTTCTTCTAGAAAGATGGTTGAATTATGTATCTGCCATATACCCCATCCTTAACTGCTAGTTTGTTTAGGTATAAAATGCCAAGTTAGAAATCATATTTCCTCAGCATTTTATGTCATTTTTGTTGTTGTTGTTTTGGTGCTCATTACCACTTGAGACAGTAAGAGCATCTGGTGGTTTATTATTTAAATACATTCTTTTATCTTCTCTTTGTTGCTGATGTTTTTACGTTTCCTGATGATGTGCTTCTGCAGAATTCTTATTAGTAATCATGTTGGGAGCTCGGTGAGCCTTTTCACCTTGAGAATTGATGCTGTAAAGTTCTAGTATATTTTTCCCACTGTTTCGTCTTCTGAAAATATCCTTTAATTTTCTCATTTTATCTCTCTATTTGTATTCTATGTTCTGAGAGTTATTTGACTCTATTTCCGAATCATTCTCTTCAATGTTAAGCTTTTCTTACCATATATTCAATTTCCAAGAGATGTTCATTGTACTAGGAGCATTTGCCTTTGTTTTAACTATAATGTTTTCTCTAATGAAGACAGCTTTCTGTTAACCCTCTACATACACTGATACGTGTTAATCATTGTTCACTTCGTGGCTGCTGTTGTCTTTCAAATTCCTTTTTCTCCCATTTGCTACTATCTCTTCAGATGTCTAGTTTCTGGCTTTCTATAGACATTTGATCCTGGTACATTAATGAGCTGAGTGGGAGTTTCATGTGTTCCCATGGCTTATTGAACGGTGGGCCTTTGTTTTGTTGGGAGACCTCCATATTTCACTGACCTGTTTTTCCTCTTAAGCTAGTAAATTGTTCCGAACAAGAAATCCTTCAGTCTCCTGCTATAGTGATTTGAGCCTTCCTATAGGGCCTGGAAGATGAGTAGGGGGGACAGGGTTAGAGAGGATGTCATCTAATCATGTAATTTATCTTGTTAAACTTAATCCTTCCCGGTTTTTAGTTCAGCCTCTTCCTAGCCCTCTTTCTATTTGCCTGAGCATCTCTGAGCTCAGAACTTCTCTGCCTCAGTGTCTACCCAGGAAGCCACTGTCTGTGCTGAGGAAGAGCTAAGTGCCTGCTCAGCTGGCTTTGCAAGGTGCCTCAGCTCCAACTTAGCTTTGGCAAGTCTTTCACTCCATCCTATACTGGCTCTGCCAGGTACCCAGAACCTTGTCCTGGGGCTTTTTTTAGGGCTCGGCTTGTCATTTTCACCTCTGATGACTTCCTTCCTGCCCACAAGTGGATTCCAGCCCTCTGCTCCCTGCCAAACCCATAACCATTCATCCTTCCTCTTTCCATCTTCCAAGCTTTGGTGCTTTTTCTTACCTGTTATCTTCTCTCCAATTTTTTTTTTTTGAGACAGGATCTCGCTTTGTAGTTCAGGCTGGCCCTGAGCTCAGCCTCAAATTCAAATCACAGCAATCCTCCTGCCTCTGCCTCCCAAGTACTGGGATTACAGGGGTGAGCCACCGCGCCTGGCACTGTGGTATGTGGTACTGATTGCTGCTGGGTGTCAGTCTCCACACCCAGTATTGTACGTGGTTACTGAGGGATCGAATTGGGTCCTTGCGCTTGCAAAACAGAGGCCAGAACCACTGAGCTAACTCCCTGGCCCTCCAGTTTTTTATTTTTAATAAACATCCCTCAAAAGATTTCAGGAAGGAGGAGGATGGATAAATACCTATACATTTGTCATGTGCATTTAGAAGCCAGCCTATGCTTTTACTACAACACTCAACATCTAGAAACATTTTCTTCCTGTCACTTGTCATTTGACTCTTTCTGTTCTTTCCAATGGAAACAAAAATTAAATCCATTTTTAAATGTTTTAAAACTTTCTTTTCAAGATATATAAAAACTCAAAGTCAAACATACACCTAATTAGATACATGTAGCAGCTGTGGAAACTGTAAAAAGTTTTTTAAGGAAATGAAGCCACATCACTTAAAGAAGCTAATCATATCTTTTCCTGATGTGGATGCTGCTGTCATGAAATCATTAGATTGGCAAAACATTTTGTATCAAAGATTGTTTCGGGAAATTTTTTTAAACTAGATAGTTCTCGCAGTATCTATGATTTATAGAGATAGGTGTGAGAAGCAGTTGGAGATGTACACAGAGCACATAGTCCTGGATCCCTTGGGCAGCATGCCCACTGGGAGCAGAATTTAACACTTCTGGTTTGTGTTTGATCTGTCATTATCAGGTCTCTGAGATCAAGAAGTAAAATTTATATATTTAGACTGTTTTAGAGATAATTTCTGTGTATACTTAGTAGCTGTTTTTGTATGAATGTTTGCTTAGTGTTTTATGAAGCCTCATTTCATACTGGCCCACAGCTATCTAAGAAAGGATTTACCAAGTGCCTTGAGGCCAAGCACTATGCCAAGGTCTCCACATGTACTGTCTCAGGCAATGGTGAAAAGAAACTTGTAATTTATCCTGTCCCTACTCTGCCACTTTAGATAGTGTGGCAGATATAAGGAAACCTCTACTATCCCATGATGGAAAGCAGGTCTTAATCTAACCACAGTAAACATTTTTGTGATCTATGTACTCTATCTTTGGCATAATTATAATGCCTATGGCAATGAGATTGTGAATCAGTTTCATCTTAAACAGAATAATATTGCATCTCAAGTACACTTGGTTTTCCAATTGAAATGTTGCTTTGAATATTACGCTTTCTGACAAGCTGCCATTTTGATCTTCTTACTTTCTCTGGGTCTTTTTTTCCCTCGTGTTTCTTTGTGCTTTGTTCAATACCCAATATACCTTGCCTTCAACTGATAGATGAAGTAGAAAAACTGAGTAATTCAGCTTCAGATTGATATGTTCTTATCCTTTAAGCTTTTTATAAAAACTATCATGCAAGGCTATCTTCCGATATCAGCCTTTTAGCAACTGTTTAAAAAACTGAGAAAGCTCATGTTAACAAATATCCAGGTAACTCATCAGCCTCATTCAGGTAACACTGGGTGTTTCTTGCTGTAGGCAGCCTTCATGCCTACATGACCAGTCAGGTCATGTGGCCCTTTCTCAGAATGTGGATGTCTCCACAGGTGCTTTTCCCCAGCAAGACTCGCTGAGTGCTGGCCTGCAGATTAACCAAAAGGTTCTTGTTTTGTGCTTTGCTATGTTTGTAATTAAACCCAGACAGAAAAGGATTTAAGCATTTCTCTTGGGGTTATGCTCATTTGAATCTGAATGTACCCCGAGAAGCTGATATCCCTTGTTTGTTTTGGTCCAGTATTAATCTTGGATATTTTGGTAGTGTTCTTGGGAGCCTGTGTTAGGACTTAAGGCCTGTATTTTATCTCAAAGTACAGCTGCTCTCTGGCTTATTGAATAGGTACATTCCTGAAATGAGGCATACCAAGTACATTTTTTACGCTAAAATCATTTCTTGGTCTAATTTGAAATATGATGATGAAAAAGGTGATTGAGAAAGAACTTTAGTTTTATTGTTCATTTTTTCATAAAATGTGAAGAACTTAAAAGTCAGAAGAAGTACACAGAAATTACACACCCACGTTCCTGGCAGCTAGATTTTATTATATATGCTTCTGGTTTTTAAGATTTAAAGCTATGAAATATTGAAGATACGTTTGTGTCTAGTCTTTTCTCTCCCACCAACCCATCCTATCTCAGACCTCCTTCCACAGAAGATGCATTACTCTGAAGTGTTAGGTTTATGTGGCTCAGTATTTACCTAATCAGTATCTGATGCTTGTTTTGTATTCTCATACCAGGTTGGTACCTTCCTTCTGTATTGATATTCTACAACTTGCATTAAAAAATATTATGTATTTTGAGACTTACATTTATATATGTACTTGGTTTATTCCTTTTACCTGACTAGACCATAAACTCTTCACTCTTCTGTTGATAAATATCTATTTCCTCCCACTTTTTGATATTGTGATGGTAGATTCTTACTCTGATCTCTCTATATACAAGTATGATCTCTAGCAATCTAGGATAAGTGCTGAGTTGTAGAGCACATCTATTTTCTCCTTTAATATAGTCTGTAAAATTGTTCTCCTAATTTGGCAATAAATGTTGACAAACTGGATATGAAATATTTTATTATTTTATTTGGCATTTTTCTGATTACTAGAGACTCTAGGACTATTTAAGAGCTTACATACTGTTCGTGTTTTGACTTTGGATTATTTGTATCATTTACCCATTTTTTATTCTTTCCTGAGCCCAAAAAATTTCTGAATCAATATTCGATTTTTACCTTCATTTTATTTCCCTGTATTTTTGGACACCTTCTTTCTATTACACAATATTTATTATAGAGTTCATTCCTTATTTATACTTTCAGATTCTCATAACAGAGACAATATGATATTTATACATTTGTCTGATTTATTTCACTTAAAAGCAAGATAGTTGCAAGATTCATCCATTTACCTAGAAATGTCTCATGTTTATCTTTCTTTATGGCTGAGTAGTTACTAAAAATGGGTGTCAGAGATGAATACACACCTCTCAGTTGAAGATGTACAAATGACCAATAAGTAGAGGAAAAAATGCCCGACATTACTAGTCCTTCAAGTGATGCAGATTAAAGCAATGCTGAGATTCCATCTTCATTCAGGAAGAAGTGCAATCATCAAGAAATCACCAACAACCAAAGAGCTAATCACCAAAGCTGTTTGGGTTGTGGGAAAAGGGAACCCTTCTCTACTGTTGGTGGAAGTGTAGACTCTTGCAACCGTTTTGGAAATCAGTGTGGAGATTCCTCAAAAAATTAGGATTAGAGGGGCTGGGGATTTAGCTCAGTGGTTCCGGTGCCTGTTTTGCAAGCACAAGGGCCTGGGTTCGATCCCTGATAACCACATACAACAATTACAAGGCTTGGTGACTCACACCCCCCAGCAATCAGAGCCACAAACCACAGTGCCAGGCATGGTGGCTCACGCCTGCAATCCCAGCACTCAGGAGGCAGAGGCAGGAGGACTGCTGTGAGTTTGAGGCTGAGCTCAGGGCCAGCTTGAACTACAAAAGTGAGACCCTATCTCAAAAAAGAAAGAAAAGAAAAGGAGTAGAGGTCCCATTTGACCCTTCTGTTTTCCTGCTGGGTATCTTCTCAAAAGAATTATAAACATCATACCACAGCAATATACGTGCACCAGTGTTTATAGCAGCAGTTTGTAGTAGCACAGTTTGTGTTAGCTAAATCTTGGAAACAACCCAAATGCCTAACAACCAGTGAAAGAATAGAAAAAAATGTGCTGTTTTGTTTTGTTTTGTTTTTTAGTAGACAGATTTTTAAAAATAATTTTAAAAATTTTACCTTTCTGCTGTCCATTTTAAAACCAGAATTTATTTCCTATTTATTATGCAAGGTAATCATCTTTTTTTTTCTTTTTTTGCCACATCTCTTTAAGTGTTGTCCTCCTAACATGGATTGGTTCCTTGCCCTCTTCTGACCAATGTCAGTAACACAGACATGTCAGGATTCTTTGTTCTACTGGACTGTTTGTTATCTCAGCTCCAGCATCATGCTCTTTTCAATATTCTGTATTTTCAAATAAGTTGTAAGTGTTCAGAATTAGAGATTAAAGTACCTCTGGCTTCCCTGTAGATAAACTACAGGCTAAGAATGCTTGAATGCATCTCTTCACTGCTCCCATTTATTATCATTGTTCTTGTCTGGTATTTTAGTTCTACCATCTTGAAACCCGTGACTCACCAAACAGTGCAGTGAGGTAGGAGGGAGCTCCATCCTTGTGTTTGGCATCTCAGGCTTAGTCTGGATAATGAATTCCTGCTTCTTGCCAACCATGCTCTGGATTCAGTTTGCATCTTCTCACAAGATTCCTTATTAAAGATCTGTGAGAGCAAATGCTCACTATTTGTGGCCTAGAAAATGTTTGTTTTGTCTTTTTCAAGAGGATTAGTTTAACAGTGTGCAGAACTGCAGGCTGGCAGATGTTTTGCTCCAGCACATGACACCTGTTGTTCCTGGCTGCTTCTGTAAGGACTAAGAACTCTTTAGTGTAGTGGCTGTTCCTTTACAATAAAACTGATTTTTTTTTTCCTCTAGTTTTTTAAGAAGAAGCTCTTTCTCTGTGTTTGTCTCGGTCTTTTTCCCTCTGTATGTGTGTACTTCTGTAATTTTATTTTCATAGTTTTAATAAAGATTTATTTTTAGTACATCTAGCCTTATGTGCTTCTTGAATCTGATCAATTCTTGATCCAATCCATGATAAAATTCTTGGTCATTATCATTTCAATTATTTCCTTGCCATTTCTTCTCTGTTACCTCCTTTGAAATTTTATTCAGTATCAGACTTTGATATTGAATCCTTCTGTTTTTACTTTCTTTTTTTCTCTTTATCACACTTTGCTTTTGTAGTGTACCACTTCTGATTATATTCAAAATGTGGGCATCTGGGATATTTAAGGTAACACCCCCCTATCAAGGCATGTGCATATCCAGCCAGAGTGACATAATTATAACTCAACATATTCAGCCACACATGTGCAATATGGTCATACAGGGACACACAGCTGTTTCATGATAATGTCGTTATGTCAGAGGATGAGTACATGAAGATAGAAGAAATAAAGGCCAGCAGCTCTGGCGCTCTTGGGCCCTGGCCTGCCTGCTCTCTCTGCTGTCAGGGATCCCTGCTCCCCAACCTCTTCTCTATCAGGGAGCTCACTCAAGATGGACTAAATGTGCAAACCTTCTCTGAGTGGCTCCCTGACAGCTCAGCCCTGACAGCTTTATATTTCGTGTGATGTCACCACGTTGAAATCTCATTTCATAATTCTCTCTTGAGCCTTGTCTAAATTGCT
Source organism: Petromus typicus (assembly GCA_004026965.1). NCBI lineage: Eukaryota > Metazoa > Chordata > Mammalia > Rodentia > Petromuridae > Petromus > Petromus typicus. The sequence goes on from PVIR01000370.1 coordinate 139,381, forward strand.
GGTTAAACCACGTATTGACTTACTTTATATTATCCAATGTCTCACTTTTCGTTTATGGAAACTCTGTTTTTTTTGTTGTTGTTGTTTTGTTTTTGTTTTTGTTTTGTTTGTTTGTTTTTTTGGTTTTTTGGGACAGTGTCTCGCTTTTTGTGGTTCAGGCTGGCCCTGAGCTAAGCCTCAAACTCACATCACAGCAATCCTCCTGCCTCTGCCTCCCGAGTGCTGGGATTACAGGCGTGAGCCATCATGCCTGGCACTGTGGTATGTGGTACTGGTTGCTGCTGGGTGTGGGTCTCCACACCCAGTATTGTTATGTGGTTACCAGGATCGAACCTGGGTCCTTGCGCTTCCAAGACAGGCGCCGGAACCACTGAGTCAAATCCCTGGCCCCCTGTTTTGTTCTTTTTTCAAATGTGTTAGGACTTTTAAATTTAATACCTGTGGAGGTGGAGCTTCTTTGTATTGTTTTGTGTCCATAGAGACTTCAGATGTACATGTTATCCATTCAGATTATTCCATTATCTCAAGTTCTTTGTATCTGACTTTTTATTGTGTGGATTATCTCTTCCAGTGGCTTACAGTTTTGAACTGCTGTGGTAACTCTTTTTGGAGCCCTCCTCCCTCAATATGTACTGCCACCACCATGCGAGCACTCTGACTCTGAATAATACTACAAATCCAGACACTGTCTCTGTAGTAGTGTGTTTACAGCAGATACTTCAGATTTCACTTGTCTAAGCTTGATTTCTGTGTAAAGTTCTCATCTTGAAGTTTTATACTCCATAGTTCTTGTAGTTTTGGTATCTATGATACGTAGCAAAGGCTTGAAATTTGATTTCTCTTGGGAGACTCCCCAGCTCTTGCCTGATCTCTGAGGAGACATAGCCTCTTTGCAGCTTCATTGTGCATTGTGTAGAGTTTTGTTTTTCTAACACTAATAATGTGGAAGAACAGCCCTGCCAGGTCCTGGTCAATTCAAATGCTCCATCTTATGGGTTCAAGGTCGTGTTTCCTGTCACTAAACCTACAGCTCCAGGACCATTGTCTCGAATCTGCTATGCTTCTTAGCCTTCCCTGGTATTCAGTGTCTGAAAACTTTGTAATTCCCTGTACCTTCTTTTTCTTTTTTCTAGGTCTCCTAAAAATGTTGTTATATTTTATTTGGCATTTTTATGTGTTTATAGGAAGGTTTTTTGTTTTGTTTTTTAATGTAGTCCATGGTGTTTGCAGAACCAGAAGTCTCAGCATTGATGTTTTGGTTTGTTCAGTCAGCGTGTTTATTTGCTGTTGGTTATAATTTCAGATTTATACTAAGGAACAAGGATACAATAATGTGAACCCAAACAAAAACCTGTATCTTAGGTTGTGTTGAGTGGATCCGAAAGATGTGGAAAGGTTGAGTTGAACCTGCACGCAGCTTGATTCTCGGCTTCCAACGCCCTGAACTCTCATTCCCATCCAAAAAGCCAGTCAGCTGCTTCCCTGCTGGCAGTTTATCTTTGCGTTGGCAGCTGTTGGGGTGAGATGTGCTAATGATGGGGCCAAGCTGAGCGAGACCATCAGCTGTTCCCAACTTCCTCTGGCCAAGACAAAATGAGAACAGCTGGGGAGCGGGGCTGACACACACTCCCAGAAGCTTCCTCTGAGCCAGCAGAGGTGTCAGTAGAATTCCACTTGCATGTGCCTTCCGGGAGTGTACACTGAGTTCATTCCATGCTTAACAATTCTAATAGAGAACGCATTGCATAATGGAGTAAGTTGACAATGGAAATACTCATCTCAGGGTCTGTGTCCCTTTGGGAATGCATATCATGATTCCACATAGATGGGTTTCTCCAGTGATTTGTATAGAAAAAGCTAGATGCCGGATTGTCATCAAAATTTTGTTGTTTTGGATTTAACTTAATGTATTCAGTTTTAAGCATAGTTTCTTATGAGGGAAGACCTGCTCCTTGGAGCATCTTTTATTAGTCTGCAGCACATGATCCTCCTAAAACTCCCTCTTCTAGTTTTCTGTCCAGTAGTTCAGTTTCCTTTTTCTGTTCCCTGCATCTACTCACCTCTAGAAAGAGCTTCTCATTCTTTCTTCTCTGCACAACTGAAGACTAAGGCATTGATTACAAAGGCTTAGTAAGAAAACAATTTCAAATGGTGTGGTGCGGGACAGGATGAAAAAAAGTCAAACCACGATAGCTGTCTTTGAGCACATAAGATGGCTGATCAAGGGACCTGCTTCTTCTATGTATACTAGTGACATAATGAGATTTCTTTAACCTATCTCCCCTGGCATGATCTCAGACTGGATTTTGTGGGTCCAGGTGCTGTGTTTTCTTACTGATATTGTAAAACTAACAGGTAGTGTGGAATGAAGAATAGCTCTGCCTTCTGGCTTGGGCCCTTTATAGCTCTGTGACTTTGAGAAACCCACTAAATCTTTCTGAACTCAATTTCTGTTTTAGTCAATCTATCTACTTGGAGCATTGAATGAGGAAAACATTTGTGAAAGGTTTATAATTTAACATTTTTCTTTTGATTATACAAGGAAACTCATGGTACCTTTGCTAGCTCGGTGCCTTAAATTTGGCCTTGTATGTGGAAGGCACAGGTTCTCAGCATCCATGAGCTACCATGCTATGGGTAGGCATTATCTGAACTAGTCCCAAAATACACAGCACGTGGCAGAGGTTTGAGAGAGCACGATGATAGTCTGTTTTTCTATCACATCAAGTCTCATGCTCTGACTTTGTTTTGATGAATCTCGGGCTGTCTCTTTATTAGATGGGATATTCGAGAACATCCTAATGATGTCAACTCTTACCAATCTCAGTTGCTCAAAGAAAATAAAATGATTATTAGTTTCCCTCCTTCCCCACTGTGTAGAACATACTGTGAGCTTCACAGAGGTCTGGAGAGAGACCATCATGATGGCAGGGATCCTGCAAGGGCCATGGATGGATTTTCTTGTCTTCTAACTTCTACTGGCCTCTTCTGCAGTGATTTTAGTAAAAGGACTCTGAATAGAATTACAAGGCAAATAAATTATAAAATGCTTATGAGGGTTCTGGGTAAGTATTAATAAAAAATGCTATTAAAATAGGAATCTTTTACCACCGTGTGGATGAAAAATAAACACAAACTCTTAAATTTTGTGTTGATCATCAGTTAGAACCTATGGCTTCAATCATGTACCCAGTTAGCCCTATACCTTAGTGATTTCATACAATACAAATTAAGAAAATCTTGGAATCTGATGAAGTGTTCCACTTTAACACAAAAACTTGATGTCATTTTCCAGATTTACAGAACAAAAAAATAAATGGAAAGATCCTCCCACAACCACTGCTAAGAGGTTTTGTCTTTTGAACCTTTCTTACATAACTATTTCCAAGTACCATTTCCCCAGGGTTGCAAAGAAGCAAATGAACTTTCAAGAATGCCCAGTCAGTCTAAAGTGTTATCAAGAAATACCCAAGGCCTCCTGGTTATAGTTTTACTTGTATGTGTGGAGAGAAGCCATGTTTGATGAAGGTACTTATTCTTGCTTTTTAAAGGGACTTAGACTGCATGATTTTTTGGGTCAGCCCTACTGTGAAAGAATTACCTACATCTTCCATCTATTTTTCACAGGCTCACACTCTGATCCAAATAAGAAAACTGAGTTTAGGAAATTTACATGCTCTAGGTCATGCATCTCGCAGAAAGCCTGGCTGGGATTGTGCGCATGAATTCCTGTACAAAGGAGACTAGAAATGGGACTTAGGCTGACAACAGCCACACTGATGTCTATGGCAATTAGCCTGAAATTCTGCAGACACCAGTCTAAACCTGTTACTGAGATTATCTTGTTAAAAATCATTATAGTTTCTGAAAGAATGCACAGTTACAAGTTCCACTCTATAGATGAGGAAACTAGCACAGAGAACTTGTGATTCACCCAGCCCCTCAGCCTCCCTGCTGTCTTAACTTAGCTTTCCTGGAAGACAGTTAATTTAGAACAATATCTGACTCCTCTCCAGGTGGGTCTCAGGCTTTCTCAAGTGGGCCTTGACCTTTGAGGACCCATTTTCATGGACTAATACCTTTCACCTTTTGTTTCTGCTTGAAGATGTGTGAACTTAGAAGCTAAACTATGTTCTCTCCACAGGGCAAACTTACCATTTAATAATGAAATGTTTTCTCTGACAAGTTAAATACAGGACTTGGCCTGATAACTTTTACCTATAGAAACTATTTATTCCATTTATTTATATAACAACAAGTATACTAGCTGCCTGTTGCTGGCTGACAAGTGACCATGACTGAGCTGCTTACAAAAAGGACTGTTTGTGATCTCACAGTGTTTGTGGGATGGGATCCTGGGCATAAGATTTCGCTTGGACCCACGGGATGCAGTCAAGGTGTGGCCAGGGCTGGGTCTCAGCCAAAAGCTTGGGAAAGAATTTCTTTCAAGCGCACCCAGCCATGCAGAATTCAGTCCCTTGAGCTGCCAAACTGGGAGCCTCAGTTCCTAGATGGCTTTTGGCCAGAGTCCCCTCCCTTTTCCCTAGCAAGTGCCTCTCTAATATGGCAGCTTGCCTCATCTAGGCATGCCAGCTGGGAAGACAACAGAGACAGGCTGCTGGCAAGACTGAAGTGTGTGACCATGGAAGTGATTGCCATATTCTGTTAATTAGCAGCAACTCACCAGGCCAGTCCATGCTTAGCCTGACCAGGTTCCACAGAGCAATAAGTACTAAGAGGCAGGAGTCTTTGTGGTCCATCTTTACAGCCTGTCTACTACAGTGAGTTAATTAGATAATAAGTTGTTGATGCGAGGCATGACTTTGACAGCTGGAAGATTCTGTTTTCTGAGGATATCAGAATCGGTGGTAGCATCCTATTGGGGATGGCGCTATGCCTGCATTCCACTCGTCTGCCTAGGCCAGGTCCTGTTTTACTGGACTGTCTTTGTCGTCTCTGTCTGACTGTTCTTCCCCGTCCTCACTCCAACACTTGATTTAGTCTTCACTTCTCAAAGTATCCTGTTCTTGGTCCTCTCCAGCCAGCCCCTTCCAGGATACGTGTTGAATGTTCTCCAAGTGCTGGTTCCCCATCAGAGTTCTGACTACACTGTAATCACCTGTGGGTGCTCTTGGATATAATTTCAGGTCCACAGAGGCAGAAGCCATTATCTATCTTGTTCTCTGCTGAGTCCCTGGTACGCAGCACATCACACCTTCTCAATACTGACACAGTGTGTGAATACTCCTACTTCTTGTGATTTTTCTAACACATGTGGCCCATTCACCCTGAGCTCTTCAATTGTTTGCCTTTGTAGAACCTTTAAAGAATAAGCACACTTGGAAAGTCTTTTTTTAAATGACCATTAGTCAAATGTTTGATATGGAAATAATACGTATATAATTTAGGGATTCAAAGGAAACATCTCTGCTTCAAATGGCAATTTTATATTAGATATACATTAAATAATTTAATATAAATCAGAACAGGTCTCTACTGATTTTAGCTTGTTTCTCTAACCTTCCTAGGGAGCATATGGGTGGAAGGATGAGCTTGGAAAGTCTTGTACCAATTTGGGTTTGTGCTTTTCTATTCCTAGTATGGTACCCAGTGACCTACAGATGATGGGATTTATATTTACTTTTTTCTTTTTATTTCCCCTTTTTCCATTTTAAACTTTAGAAATGATTTTGACTTATTTGAGGACAAATTCAACTGGGAGATAAAATGACTACTTCTAAACCAGATCACAGTTTTGGTAGCTGTGAAAGGAAAAATCCTACATTAGGCTAATTAAATATCATGAAATTTTACTTTTGTTTCCTAATAATTGACCTTAGTCATCCTTTCATTTACATCCATGTTGGATGGTTTCAGTGGTTTGGAAAAAGTTTGCAAATTAATGTGAAATATTATTGTTGATAAAATTTCAGTAATTTTATTTTTTAAATTTTATTTTATTTATTTATTTATTTTAGACAGGGTCTCACTTTGTAGTTCAGGCTGGCCCTGAGTTCAGCCTCCAACTCACATCACAGCAATCCTCCTGCCTCTGCCTCCCGAGTGCTGGGATTATAGGCGTGAGCCACCACGCCCGGCATGATGGTATGTGGTATTGTTTGCTGCTGGGCATGAGTCTCCATATCCAGTATTGTATGTGGTCACCTCAGTAATTTTAAAAGTTTACTTCCTAATATTCTCTGAAAAGTCTGATGAAGCTCATCACTGAAGCCAGAAGGATGTAGGGATAGGGATAGATAGGGTTCATTATCAATTTAATTTCTTTGACAAAACTAGGGCTATGTAGATGTTTCTGTTTTTGTGAAAATTTTTGTTAGTGTTTTTCAAAAGATATGTATTATCTGAGCTAACAAGTTTCCTGGCATAAAGATTTTATTATATTTCCTTACCATTTAATCCCATATGGTAAGTACTGATGCCCCCTCAATTCTGAAATTTGTTAAATTGTATTGTTTTCTCATTTTTTTCTTTCATCTTGCTAGAAATTTTAAAATTTTATCAATGTTTTCAAAAATCAACTGTTTCCAATATTTTACCTTGTTTTTTCATCTCACTGATTTCTGCATTTTCTTCTATTTGATTTACTCTTCTACTTTTGGTGGATCCTTACATTATTAACATAAAAATTTGCATTATCCTCTATAGTGATTTTGAAATGTGAATATCCTTATAAACTACTTTTTAATCTGCATACTTCACATCTTATAGGCTGTATATTCATTATCATTAGTTCAAAATGATATTTGGTTTTATATTTGGTTTTATATTTGGATAATTCAGAAGTAAATTTCTTAATTTCTACATCTTTGAGAAATCAAAGATCTCTTTAATTCTAATTTCATTCTTATAATCACATAACAGTCTTTATTATTGTTATCTTTACATTTGTTGAGACTTGCTTTATACTTTAGCTTGTCTAGGTTGGTTAGGATTGTGTGAGCATTTGAAAGGAATGAATATCGTGCAGCTGCTGGACAAGGTAGTGTTCTGTAAATGACATCCGTTGTTCTGGGGTCTATATGCCCTTCCCCAAAGCCTTATGCAATCACAGGGACTTTTTGAGAGGTGGCTGAGTCTAGGGTATGTGATGCTGGAATTAGGTTGTGTGATTACTGAATCAGTGCATGAATTGGTTTGGTACCACCCTAGTCTCAGTCACTTTGGTACAACATAAGGGACCAAAGATGCTTGCTTTTGCTGTCTTCTTCCTGCCATGAACTTCTCTTCTCCAATGTCCCCCTGCCAAGCCATCCTGCCTTGGAGCCAGCTGATTATGAACTGAAACCTCTACAAAATGTGAGCCAAGTAAACTTTAGCCTTGGATGTCGGGTTTTTAGTTTTTGAGACAAGTAACTAAGACAGCGTAGTTAGGTGATGTGTCTCTTCACTATTTCAAACGGTTCCAAGGGAGAAGTAAAACCTTTGACTAAATTTATTATTTTATCTTTTTCTTCTTACAGCACTACCCATTTTCTTCAAGTGTTTTGAAACTCTTTAAGGTTTATTATATTTATGGTTTATTTATAAGGTTATATGGTATATTTATAAGGTGTATTATACACATGATAGGACATTTGCTCCGATAGTAGTTATTGTCCTGAAGTCTGCTTTGACCACTAATCTAGTCACTGATTTGTGTATCCTTAGTACATGCATATATATGCATGGATTATATTTTTTCCAACATTTTAATTTTTCAATTTGTCTATATTTAAGCTCATAGTAAATTTCTTTAAAGTATATAGTTGCCTTTGCATTTTCATTTGGAGTGTCTCTGCCTTTTAATTGGAACATTTAATCTAATTACTTTTATCTAGTTAGTCATAGGAATTAAGTTCATTGTCTTGCTGGGTTTTTTTAATATTTGCCCAATCTGTTTTGTTTCTTTTCCTTAATTTCTTGTTTTCTTTTGGATTAGGTAGAGTTAGTGTTCTAATTGTTTTTAGCCATATCTCTTCATTTTATTATTATATTTTAATGGTTGCTGCTTGGATTAGAATAAATATTTAAATTACAAAGTGATAGAAAAGAGCATTTAGAATCCACTATGAGATAAAAACAACTGAAGTTAATATGGAAACAGTACTTTCATGTAGTAATTTTTCAATTTTCCTCTTCCACACTTCACTTACTTATCTATCTAGTATTTATTTTACTTTAAAAAGTGAAATTTTCGGCCGAGGAGTTAGCTCAGTGGTTCCGGCGCCTGTCTTGCAAGCACAAGGGCCCGGGTTCAATTCCCCGGTAACCACATAACAATACTGGGTGTGGAGACTCACCCCAGCAGCAACCAGTACCACATACCACAGTGACGGGCGTGGTGGCTCACGCCTGTAATCCCAGCACTCGGGAGGCAGAGGCAGGAGGATTGTAATGTGAGTTTGAGGCTGAGCTCGGGGCCAGCCTGAACCACAAAAGTGAGACCCTGTCTCAAAAAACCTAAAAAAAAAAAGTGAAATTTTCTTTTTAGATGTGTATCCAGTTGTGACCAGTATTTTATATCCATTTATTTCAAATAATACCTAAGCATGTACTTATTCATATTTGGGTCAGTTTTCTCACTTCTGTTTGTGTTTACTCATATTGGAATTATTGATAATTCCAATGTCTGGAAGATTGAAACTTCTTGTTATTTTTTGTAGCCTTTCTGAACTTTCTTGATTATTTTGCACTTAAACTATGAACATGAAAAATGTTTTCAGTTTTAGACTCTAAAACAAATCCCAGTAAATGTGAGCAGGATTGCATTAAAATTATAGGTGAAGCTAAATGTGACAAAAACCTGTAATCCCAACCCTCTGGGAAGCTGAGACAGGAGGATCAAAAATTTGAGCTCAGCCTGGTTAATTTAGCAAGACCCTGTCTCAAAAAAGGAAGAAAGTTGGTTGGGGTTGTAACTCAATAGGAACACCTTGGGTTCAGTCCCCAATGTGGAAGAAAGCTACAGGCGAATTCATGGAAGAGTAAGGCCTTTAAATCTTGGCTCCATGTTGCAATTTCCCTTCCAAAGGCTATATTCATTTATGTTCTTCTTGGCCTGTGTCTGAAGACTCTATGTATATAGCTAGAGATATCGTTATCATCAAGTATTATCACATTTTCTTTGCCAATTTTATAATTTAAAATATTTTAATTTTCATTTTAAATTTACTGTTGAGGTTTTAGGAGATTATTAAACAACGACTGCATTATCCTCTTCTGTTCGGAACTGACTGATTCCTCAAGAGGCTAAATGTTAGAGATCACACCATAGTTATTAAAGTTGGCCCTGAATCGATAGGTTCCACATGGACAGATTCAACCGATAGTATATTGAAAATACTTGGGAAAATTGTGTCTGTACTGAAAATTTAGAGTTTTTTTCCTAGTTATCATTCCCTACATAATAGATATATATTTAGGTTTTATGAGTGATCTGGGGATGATTTAAAGTATATAAGGGGATGTATATACTTTGTATGCAAATACCATGCTGCTTTACAGAAGGAACTGTATTTTGGCACCTTTGATCATGCTGTGGGAAGAGCGTGTCCTGGAATCCATCCATCAGGGATGCTGAAGGTTCTCTGTACCAGGAAGCTTATTGGAGTATTTGGCTTCAGATCTTTGGCCAAATTGGGCCACTACTACTTCACTTCCTAATTCGAGAGTCCCCAGTATTTCTGGCCATTACTGACACTATGAAAGATTTGTACAGTAAAAGAAAGACCGGAATGATTGTGCTGTGAATTGATCCAAGAAAAGAGGGAGAACCCAGAAGGAGCTGAGCCACAGAACCCAGGTCTGTCTCTCGGCGTCTTCCATGATCTACTTCACTAAGCCGTCTGTGGAGAGAGGAGGGTCAGAGTGAGGATGGGGAAGCCAAGAGTGTTACCTACATGGAAATCAAGATGAGGGTGGGCGAGGAGGAGTTGGTGGGGAGAATCTCATTAAATATTAACATGGCTGACTCTTTCCCTTTGCTTTATCAGCAATTTGTGATTTTTATGTTTTTGAATGGTTAGTTTATATTCCTTGGTTGCTTTGTTGTTGAGGTATTTGTCTCCTCTTAATTGATTTATTAAGAACCATTAGTTTATTATGGCTCTATCCTTCTGAGAGCCATAATTTTGTCTGAACAGTATTGCTGTGCATTTCTTACTGAGCACTTACGGTATTTTTTCCTACTTAATTTTTCTTCCTTGTCATTTAATGGCATTTTTGCATTGGTTTACATACACACACGGGAACTGGTCTATTTATTAAAGTATCTTGCTGCTTTTAGTTGATGTTCAGTTGATTTTCTTGGCTTTTCAAGGTAACCAATCATATCACCCATAAATAATTTCTTTTTTTCCAACATTTATTGCTCAGAGTTCTTTTTTATTGCTTTATTATAGTGCCACAAACATAAAAAGCAGCTTTTAAAATGTGTACAAATAGCAAGAATCCCTCTTCTGTTTTGGTCTTTAATAGGAAAGCTCCTGATGTTTTTCCGTTAATTATAGAATTGACTGTTGATTTAATATCCAAGTTTGTTATTTCCAGAAGGAAATAATAGTTTTCAAATGATATTTAAAAAATAAATATTATTGGATATTGAATAATATTAACTACTTTTTAGTCATTGAATTACCCTATCCCCCATCTTGTCCTTCCCTCATCTATTTGCTTACTAATACAAAGATTCATTGATATAACATATGTATCACTGATAGAGAAATGATTGTAATTACATAAAAATATTCTTGGAATGTTTACAATATTTTTAATATGCTATGGAATTTAGTCTCCAAATGCTGCCAATCAGCTTGGGGGTTCTTTTGCTCAATTCCACACAGAAATCACTACTCTTTTTTTATGTTACCAGCTTATGTTGGTGTTAGCTGCTCACCCAGTTCCATCTGAGACAGAAATCACAAAGAGGAATGCAATGAAGAGGCCTACTGGGGTTTATGCTTAAGCATAAGGGAGATGGTGAATGTGTTAAGGTCATCAAACTGTTTGATGGGGACATGGACAGCAAAGCTCATAAACAGACGAGAAGGGGAGGTTTCAGCAGGTATGCAGTCAGGTACTATACGTGACTCCATGATTTCTGCACACACGGTGTCAGTTCTCTGCCACAAGTACTCGGTTTTCACTGACACAGCAATCTTCTCATGAGTGTTGGGTTCGTCTGCACTGCTCTCACACAAGATGGTGCAGAAGCTCTCTGCTGCTACTCCAGGAAGGTCATACACTGGTTGAGTCTGAGCCTATTGTATATGGAAGCTTGGAGGGAAAACTTGAGGGAAGAGGCAGCAGCCTCTGAATCTAGTCATTAATGGAAACAGTTTTCTGAAAACAGCCCGCACTACATGGGAAACTGAGGCCCTCTCTGCACTGTCTCACAGGTGTTCTAATTATTATTTTTCACATCTGTTTTAAGAAGGCAAAGCAATTTTACATGAATTGTGTATTAATATGAACACAGTGGCTTTTGAAAGGGAAACATGGCTTTAGTCCATGAATCAAGGATTTAAGGTGGTTACTTCTGATTCCTAACAGGCTCGCCGACATTTTGGAGCCTCTCAAGTGTTGGTAAAATAAATGGACACTTTTCCATGAATCTCACCAGTGCCTTCTGCAGGCCGATCTTACACATTCTGTTGGAAACTCAAAGGTATAAGAGCACGAATGTTTTCATGCACTTCCTCTATGAGGTACCTGTTTAGGTCTCACCTGTACACATTCCATGGACATGACAGGAAGCTGAAGTTGGAGACAAGAGTGAGAAAACAAAATTCACGCGGAGAGGCATTACATTGCAATATCCAAGCCTCTGAAGGATTGTCTGGACTTGGCATATAAGGAGAGTGAAATATTAGGGCCTTTTTAGCAATTGGCCATAATCCCCACATTTCTTTTGTCATGTCTTTGTCTCTCTATGTGTGTCTTTAGGACAGTAAAAATCGTGTAAGATCATCTATCACTGAGAGCTTTACAAACTCTCTTAAAATGATTTGTTCCTAGCATCATTGTGGGTTATAAATCCTTTGCAGATTTTTCAAACTCTCACATACTCAGTCATTTCTGTATTTCTTTTTTTAACTTTAATTTTATTGAAACAATTTATATAAACATAATGATCATATATGAATCATAGGGAATTTGTAGCTGTACGTGATGTATTTTGATTTCTCTTTCCCCCCCCCATTCTCCCCACATTCTTGGAACCCTTCTTCCCTTCCTATTTATGAAAGCTTTATTTCCATTTTTTCTCATTTTTTTTTTCTTTCCTTCCTTTCCAACCGCGCCCTCTCTAGTTCCCTTTTCCTTTAGAACAGTTTATTCCTATTTCACATTGTCCATTTTACATTTTGGTCTCTATACTTTTAGTTTCCCACACTAGAGAGTTAATAGGATATGTACACATGTGTACCTTATTTTCATCACTTAAGAGTATAGTCTCAAGGTCCATCCATTTAGCTAGAAATGTCTTAGATTTATCCTTCTTCATGGTTGGGTAGTTCTCCATTGTATTAAAATACCACATTGTTTTTAGCCATTTATTATTTAGGGGACATTTGGGATGTTTCTATGAGTTAGCTATTAAAAACTGTGTTGCTATAAACACGGGTGCACATATATCACTGTAGTATGATGCTTTAATTCTGGAAAGATAAAAGAGGATCATCTGGGTCAAGTGGAACCTCTAATCATACTTTTGTTTACTGGGTTTTTTTGTTTGTTTGTTTGTTTTTTAGGCAAAGTCTCTCTTTGTAGTTCAGGCTAGTCCTGAACTCAGCAATCGTCCTGCCTCTACCTCCCTAATGCTGGGATTTTAGACATGAGCCACCACACCTACATTGTGTGGTACTGATTGCTAGTGGATGTGAGTCACCATGCCAGACATTGTTGTATATGGTTAATAGGATGGAACTCTAGACCTTGTTCTTGTACCAGCCTCTTACACATTCTGTTGGAAACTCAAAGGTATAAGAGCACAAGTGTTTTCATGCACTTCCTCTATGAGGTACCTGTTTAGGTCTCACCTGTACACATTCCATGGACATGACAAGAAGCTGACCTCGGAGGCAAGGCTGGCACCAGAACCACTAAACTAAATGCTGGACCCTGTAATCATAGTGTTTTGAGGAATCCCCACAGTGGTTTCCCAGCCTACATTCCCTCAGAGCCCCAAGAGCATTTGTTATTGGCTGATTTCTTGATAGCTGCCATTCTTTCTGGAGTGAGGTGGAATCTCAGTGTTGTTTTAATTTGCATATCTCGAATGACCAATGATGTTGAACATTTTTTCTTATATTTATTTTCCTTCTGTACTTCTTTGAGAAGTGTCTATTCATGTTAGATGCCCATTTTTGGATTGTGTCTTTAAATTGGGGAGTCTAATATTTTTCAGTTTTTTGTATGTTCTAGATATTAGTCCTTTGTCTGAGGAACAACTAGCTATAATTTTTGCTATTCTTTATCTCTTCACTCTGTTGATTTCTTTTGTGTGCAAGATATTCCAGGTGTTGATTCTTTGCATTGTTCCCCATGCAATTAGAGTTTTGTTCACAAAGTCTTTGCCTATACTAAAGTTCTTAATAGTTCTACCTATTTTCTCCTTCAGGACATTTAGTGTTTCTATTTTAATATTTAGATCTTTAATCCATTTTAAATTTTAGTTTAGTGTACAGTGATAAACATTGGTTTAATTTTAGTCGTTGGCATGTAGAAAGCCAATTTATCCAGTACCACTTATTGAAGAGGCTTTCTTTTTTCAAGTGAATGTGTGTAGCCCCTTTGTTAAAGATAAGGCAGCTGAGTCTGTTTAGGGTTGGTTTTACATCTTCACATCTGTTCTAATGATCCTCATGTCTAATTTAGTTTTTTGTTTTGTTTTTTTGCCACTATGATGGTGTCTTTTTTTTTTTTTTTAAATCACAATAACTCTGTAGTTTTAATTTCAGGTCAGAGATTATAAAGCCCACTCCCTCCCTTGCTTTGTTGCCCAGATTTTTTTTTTCTATTCTAGCTTTCTTCCAGTTCCAAATGAATTTTAGGATTATTTTCTCTAATTCTTTGAGATATATTGTTATAATTTTGATTGGGATTGTATTAAATCTACAACAATTTTGGATAGTGGCCATTTTCACTATATTGGTTCTTCTTTCCCAAGAACAAATTTTTCCATGTCTGATTTCCTCTACAATCTCCTTTTTCAGAGTACTATTATTTTCAACGTACAAGTCTTTTACTTCCTTTGTTAGATTGATTTCTAAATATTTAATTTTTTAATGTTATTGTGAAAGATGTTTCCCTTACCTCTCACAGTGAATCTATTGTTCATGTACAGAAATACTATTGATATTTTGCATGTTGATTTTGTATACAATTATGCTACTAAATTGGTTATTAAATCTAGAAGTCTTTTGGTAGAGTTTTTTGGATCTCCTATGTAGAGTATCATGTCATCTGTAAATAATGACAATTTAAGTTTTCCCTTTACTATCCTTATTACTTTTATTGTTTTTATTTTTGTATAAATTGCTCTGGCTAATGTTTCCAGAACTATTTTGAATAAGAGTGGTGACAGTGGACATCTTTGTCTTGTTCCTGATTTTAGAGTGAAAGCTTTGTTCTTGTCCATTTAATATGATGGTGGCTGTTGGTTTGTCATAGATGGCTGTTATTATAGATTGAGATTAAAAACCGTCTTTCCACTTTTCTGTAAGGTTTTTATCATGAATGGATATTGGACTGTGTCAAGTGTTTTATCTGCATCTATTGAGATGGCATGTGATCTTTGTCTTTGGCACTGTTGTATGGTGTATTATATTTATTGATTTGCACGTGTTGAACCATCCCTGCATCCCTGAGATGAATCCTTCTTGGTCATGGTGTATATATAACCTTTGTGATGATTTGCTGCATTCTGTTGCCAGTATCTTATTGAGGATGTTTGTGTTGATGTTCATTTGAGAGAGAGAGAGAGACCTGTAATTTTTTTTTTCGGGGGTGGGGGGGGGTCCTTCTCTGGTTCTGGTGTAAGGGTGATACTTTCTTCCAGGAATGATTTTGGGAGTGCTGCTTCCCTTTCAACTTTATTACAGTCTAAAGAGTAGTGGCATTAGATTTTTAAATTTTTCTTGTAGAAGTGAAACCCGCAGGACTTGAGCTTTTCTTTGTTGGTAAGCTTTTAATTACATTTTCAGTTTCATTAACTGATACTGGATTACTTAGAATTTTGATATCTTCTTGATTCAGCTTGGAGAAATTCATATGTATCCAGGAATTTGTCCTTTTTTTTTTTTTTTCTGTTTCCCATCTTACTGGAGTACAGGTTCTTAAAGTAGGTATGGACAATCCTTTGGAATTTCGTAGGATTTATTCTGGTTTTATACTTTTCATTCCTAATTATATAAATTTTATCCTTTTCTCTCCTTGCTTTTGGATAAGGTAGGCTAAGGGTTTATTGATTTTTATTTAACCTTTCAAAGAACCATCTCTTCAATTCATTGATTCTTTGTATTGTTTTCTTAGTCTCAAATTGAATTAATCGTGCTCTGATCCTTATAATTTCCTTCCTCATGTGAGCTTCAGACATGACTTGTTCTTCTTTTGTGAAGCTTGAAGTTCAATATTAGGTTATTTATTTGAGCTAGTTCTGTTTTTCTGTTCTGAAAATTCACAGCTATTAATTTCTCTCTGAGGACTACTTTCACTGTATCCCATAGGTAAGTTCTGGTATGTTGTATTGGCATTATCAATTAATTATAGATACTACTTAATTTCTTAATTTCATTCGTGCCCCATTAGTTGTGCAGGAATATGTTATTTAATTTCCATATGTTTATGGACTTTTTGTGATTTCTTTACCATTGCACTGTGGTCATAATATGCATGGAAAAATTTCAGTTCCTTTGCATTTACCTATGCAGGTTCTAGTGTGTGGTCTGCTTTTGAATGTCTCATGTGCAGCTGAGAAGAATGTATTTTCTTATGTTTGGAAGGTGAAACTCTCTGTAGGCATCTACTAAATCCATTTGCTCACAAATTTAGTTCATTTCTTATATTTCTTTTGTCAATTTTTGTGTCGAGTTAACCAGTCAGTCTGTAACAGTGGGGTGTTCACATTCCCCATTACAAATTTGTTAGTGCTTATTAGATTTCCCATGTCTATTAATATTTGTTTTATATACTTGGATGTGCTGGTATTTGATGCAGATGTATTTGTAATTGTTATCTCTTCTTAAAGTTTTTTCTCCACAGGTATGTAGTTATCTTCTTCATCTCTCTTGATCAGTCTTATCTATAAGTTCACATCACCTGCAAATAGAATAGCTGTTCATGCTCTTTTTCTGGGTTCCCATCACATTATACAATGTTTTCCATCCTTTGATTGTCAATCTATTAATTTCTTTTTGAGTTACATGTGTTCCCTATATGCAGAATATTGTTGGATCTTATTTCTTGATCTGTTCTACCAGTCTGTTTCTTTTGATTAGTTAGTAATGACAATTTACATTGATGGTTATAGATGACATGTATTGAATTATTGCTGTCATACTGTTCTCCTGCAGTTGGTTCCTTGTCTTTCCTCTCTCTTTAACTGCTTGTCCTGCCTGTTGGCTTCCTTCTGTTGGTGTTCTTGAAATTATCATTTTCATTATCTTTCTAAAATGCCTTTCAGAATACTTTGTAGAGCCATTTTGTTGATCATGAATTTCTTCAGTTGTTCTTTGTCATGGAAACATTTGATTTCTCTGTTGATTTGGAAAGATAATTTTACAGGGTACATCAGTCTGAGTTGGAGATTATTATACATCTTGGATTTATTTTTGGTCATGGTGATTTAGAGTTCTGCATGCTCCAGTAATTTGTATGTCAAGTTCTTTTCATATTTGGAAATTTTTCTGTCATTACTTCTATGAACAGCTTTTATATGGTATTGGTGCTGTCTCCAACATTTGCACTGACTCCCATCAATTTTATATTAGTTTTCTTTGCATCATATTGCAATTGTTGGATTAATTTTTCATGGTCTCTTTGCTATTTTAAAAAATCTTTCTTTGCATAGTCAGTAACCACCATCCTGTCTTCTAGATCTCATATTCTATCCTCATTTTGATTCAAACACTTGTGAATACTTACTATGAAGCTTTTCAACTAGATCACTGTTTGAATCTATTTCATGTCTTTCCCGTGTTGGGCATTCATGGTTTCCATTATTTTCCTAAGCTCTGATTTTTTATCTGCATGTATTCCAGCTTAATTCAGCATGCCTTTCATTTGGATTATCACTTTTTTACCTGAAATATTATTTTCTCTGTAGCTTCATCTGCCTGTTTTACCACTTCCACAGCTATCATTTCAGAAAGTTCAGGTAGGTGGCTTCTGATTTCCTCCATCTCATTGTCCCCTGAATTTATTCATGGTGACCTGGAGGTCTGGAGTTGCTATTTTCTAGTTTTTAATTTCACTTTATTTTTCTGAGTCACTGTGTATAGATTTCGTATGGTAGTTAGCTTTGCCACTAGTATTGTGGCTTCTCTAGGAAATGTCTGTTTCTAAGAGGTGTCTTGTCCATATAGGTGGTTCTTGGCTTTAATGTGTATTGTCTATCCCAAGATCCTACCATCCCACTTAGTTAAGGATATGAGGTCACTAGTTAGCTCAGCACTCAGTCCTTTAGTACTGGCCTATAGTGATTTTTGCAGCCCTAGATAATCACAGTATTATCATGTAAGGGACAGTACTGATGACAACAGGTATGACACCCTGGCTGAAGTAATGCAATTAACAATACATCAAGCACAGCCTACCATGTGCAAACTGTGGTAAATATTAGTTTGGTATCTTTAACCATATAAGAAAGGTCTACTATTATATAACAAAATCCAGCATACACTAGGAACTTGTATGCAATGAATTCCACATAGTAGAATGATTTTACCCAATGGAGGTACCTAAAAGGGATGGGGGACAAAACAGAGATAAATGAAGAGAAATATAGAAGAAGCAAGACTAGAAAACACAAGATAAATATTTTGGCTTTAGGAGACTGGAAAAGAGGACAGAAGAGAAAGAATGGAGGAAAAAGCAAAAGAATATTGAAGCAAACCAGAATGACAAGAGTGAATCCAGTAAAGAAAAAAAATTCCTTTTGTCTATATATCTAGGTTGGTATCCTCAACAGAGCCCAAAAATGTGCTGTGTAACCCCATTAAGGCTACATTCAGTGCTAAGTGCTAGGCTGATTTTGACCTCCAGGTATGGGGTATATGGCCATTTTTCAGCAAGCAGTTTTCTAGACATTGCTTGGGCATCTTGCCCACGGCTCCTATGAGGTTGTCTCCACTCTGCTCTCCCAGCAGTGAGTACCTTGCTGTAGTACTCTCTCTTGGAGCCAGCCTAAGGCTGCTCCCAGGTCAGTGCACAGTTAGCTCTTCCCTCACCTGGCGGCTTCCTCAGTTCTATTCCATTGATTAGCTTCACGCACTGGTTGTAGAGGGGAGGGGCACCCGTCTCCTTCTGTTGGCTAAGGTTGCTTAGCTCCTTGTGCTGTTGATCACAGGGCAGAGCAGGAGTGTCCCATTGTGGGTCAAAGTGCTTGTCCACTCCATGTCTGATCAGAGAGCAGGGAGAAGCCTCTTGTTCTTAGAAGCTAGGACTAATCTGGATAATCCCAGTCCCTGCTTCTCAGCCGCATTTCCCCCATTCTGCTGCCCAGCTGCCTGCAGGCTCCTGTGAGGAAACTCTATTCTTGTCCCATTCATGTTTGGTGGCTGTGAAGTGGCCCTGGGGCTATTTGAAATTCAAGCCCCAGCTTTTTGAAATGATGTCCTGATGCTGCTCATCCAGTGCTCTTCCATATAACTGTGGCCTGGGACTCCATTCCCCCTCACTCATCCGTTGTTGACTCGCCATGCCCCTTGGGAATCAGAAACTCCTACTCTCACTGCTGCCTCCAATCACATCAAATTCTGATGCAAGTCTCTTCTTCATTTTATAGCATGCAACAAAGTTGTTTTCACTGCCCTCACCCTCATGTGGCCACACTGACTGTGAAATCTTTGGTCTGTGCTGGTCAGCTATTCTTTAGTAACAGATCCTGTTTTATTCTTCTCCTCTGTCACCTCCCTCATGGTTCCTACGGACCCTTCACTCACACTATTCCTTTCTGAGCTGTTGATTTCCAGACTGAACACTTTGTCTTGGAGAAGCTGTGTTGCTGATACTCATCACTTTGCCACTGTCTCCTAAATCCTTGCTGTTTCTTATTAAGTCCATTTTGGTGACCGTCATTTATTCTATCTATATTTTCAGACTCAGGAGGGTGAAGAATTTGGAATACTTTTTTGTAATTTAATATTTGTAGCTATAATTATGCCACTTCTTTTTAAATTTCTTTTAATCACACATTAACAATTTGTACTTGTATATATTTATGAGTTATAAAGTATTGGTATGATGTATAAATACAATGGGGAATAATTAAAACTGGTTAACATATCAACTTTCTTGTGGAGAGAACATTTGAAATTTATTTCCTTAGGGATTTTGAACAATATATATTATTAACTCTATTTGCCATGATAGATGATCCATTTCAAAACAAAAAATCTTATTTTGTCATCTGAGGCTTTCCATTTTTGAACCACTGTTTTCCCATTCCCCTTTCTTTTCTTCTCTGGTAATGACCATTATGCTTTCTGTACCTATGACTATGATTGTTTTAGATTCTATATATGAGTGAGAGCATGTGTTATTTGTCCTTCTGTTCTTCCCTTATTTCACTTAGTTGACATTATATTCTCCAATTTCGTCCATGTTGCAAATGGTAGAATTATACTATTAAGACTCCATTGTGTATGTATTAGATTTTGTTTATCCATTCAATTGTTGATAGACACTAAGGGAAATTGCTTTGCTATTGTGAATATTGTTGTAAGGAATGTGAGAATGGACACATCTCTTTAACATACTCTTCCACCTCTTTTTAATAAACGCTAAAAAATAGGATTGCTGGTCATACAATAATTCCATTTTTAGCTTTTTAGGATGCATTCTACATTTTTCCGTAATGATTGTACCAGATTACGTTCTCATGAGCAGTGTACAAGGGTTCTCTTTCTCCACATCCTTGCCAGTGCTTGTTTATCTTTTGTCTTCTTGATAAAGCCATCCTGACAGGTATGAATTATTTCATTGGGTTTTTAATTACATTTTCTGAATGATTAGTTCAGCATTTTTCATATATCTAATGGCTATTTGTGTGTCTTCTTTTAGAAAATGTTTACCCAAGTGCCTTGCCCATTTTTAAATTGAGGTGTTTATTTTCATTATATGAAGTTGTTTGAATTCCTAGTATATATTTGTATTGAATATTAACTCCTAATTGGATATATGATTTGGAAGTATTTCCTCTCCACCCATAGCTTATCTCTTCATTGTGCATTATTTCTTTTTAGTTTGATATAATTTCATTTGTCTGGTTTTGCTTTTATTACCTGTGCTTTTGGAGTAAGTCTAAAAAAATTTCCTAAACAATTGATGTATACATTTTATGCTATACTTTTTCCTAGTAGTTTTACAATTTAAGATTTTATGTTTAAGTCTTTAATCTATCTTAGTTTTTTTGTTTGTTTGTTTGTTTGTTTGACATAAAGTAAGAGATATTCAATTATTCTGACACCATCAATTGAAGAGATTGCTTTTTTCCCATTATGTATTTTTGACACCCGTGTCAAGAATTAATTGATTTTTCCATTGATGAGTTAATTTCTGGTCTCTCTGTTCCACTGAGGCGCAGTTAAAGTCATTTTTTTTTTAAGGTTTTTTGAGACAGGGTCTCACTTTGTGGTTCAGGCTGGCCCTGAGCTCAGCCTCAAACTCACATCACAGCAATCCTCCTGCCGCTGCCTCCCGAGTGCTGGGATTACAGGCGTGAGCCACCATGCCCGGCACTGTGGTATGTGGTACTGGTTGCTACTGGGCGTGACTCTCCACGCCCAGTATAGTATGTGGTTACTGGGGATCGAACCCGGGCCCTTGTGCTTGCAAGACAGGCGCCGGAACCACTGAGCTAAGTCCCCAGCCCTAAAGTCATTTTTTAGTACAGTATTAAATCAAGTAATGCAATAATTCTGGCTTTGTTCTTTTTCTAATGATTACTTTATTCCAAATCCTCACGTGGTTCCATTTAAATTATAGGGCTTTCTAATTTCAATAAAATGGCATTAAAATTTTGATAGGGATTGTGTTGAATTGGCAGATCACTTTGGGTATTATAGATATTTTGACATTACATTTTATAATCCATGAACATAGAATATCTTGTCCATGTATTTGTATATTTTTAAATTTCTTCAATTTTTATAAGTAGCAATGTACCCATGTTTTACTACACTGATTAAATTTATTACTATATATCTTTTTGTATTTATTGAATTGGTGTTATTTTCTTTATCAGATAATTTGTTGTTAGTATATAGAAATGCTACTGGCTTGTGTGTGTTGATTTTGTACATTCTGCAACTTTATGCCTTTATTGGTTCTAACGGGTTGGTGAAATCATCTACAGAGATCATTTGACTTCTTTTTCTATTTGAATGCCTTTTTCTTTTGTATAATTGCTCTAGTCAGGACTTCTTCAACTAAGTGTAGTACAAATTCCATCCTTGCGTTCTTCCAGATTTTACAGGAATGTTTTTCAGTTTTTCACCATTAAAAACAATATTAGCTGTGGGATTATCATGTATTACTTTCATTGTGTTGAAATATATACTTTCTACCTAATTTGTTGAGATTTGTTTTTTTTCCACCTACCGGCCTAGCCTGAGCATCACTTGGGTAACTATCATTTCAACTAGTAGATTCCTATGCTGAATAAATTTGATAAAAGTTGTCATTTTTATGTTTTCTATTATTTTATATAAATTAAAGTATGCAATTTTGGGTCATCCTATATTTAAATGGTTGGACTGGTAAGTGGTTAATCATGACAGAATGTTGAATTTTGTCAAGTATGTTTTTTGCATCTAATGACATAATCATATGGTTGTTTTTTGTTTTGTTTGTGTGTATCATATTTATTGACTTTAATTTGTTGAGTCATTCTTACCTACCAGGAAGAAATCCTCCATCATGGTAAATGATCCTTTTAATGTATCATTGAATTACATTTGCTAGTATATTGGTGAGTATTTTATACTTATGATTATTAGGATTGTTGGCCTATTTCTTTCTTATGTTGTCCTTATCCAACTTAGATATCATGATAAAGGGCACTTGGTTAAAAAAGTTTACAAAAGATTCCTTCTTTTTCAGTTTTTTAGAGAAGTTCGTGCATGACTAGACTTTGTTCCTCTATTTAGTGTTTGATAGAATTTCTCAGTGAAGCAATCAGGTCCTTGACTTTCCTTTGATGAGGACTTTTGATTCAGTCTCCTTACTCGGCCTTTGTTTGCCCAGAGAAGGTTTTATTTCTCCCTCACTTCTGCAAGATGATGTTGCTAAAGAAAGGGTTTTTTTTTTGTGTGTTTTTCTTTCAGCATTTTGAATATATAATCCTATTCTCTCCTAATGTGCAGGGCTCCTGCTGAGAGTCCTCCTGATAGTCCTATCAACACCCTTTTCATGTTATCATGTGTTTCCTGTTTCTTCCAGCTCTCAGGATTTTTCTTTTCACTTGATAATGGAAAGTTTGATTATTATGTATCTTGATGAATTTCTCATTGGGTTGCATATGATTAAAAACCTCTGAGCTGCTTCTACTACATAGTGTTTCTCCCAGATTATGAAAGTTTTCAGCTATTATTCCTTTAAGTGAATTTTCTGATACATTTTATTCTCCCTGGTAACTCCTGTTATATAAACATTGGATCAATTGACAATGTCCCATAAATCTATTAATTTTCTTCTTTTTAATTATTTTTTTCTTTTTACTCCTTTTTTTTGTAATTTCAAATGTCTTATATTTTATACTTTTATTTAAATTTTTTAATCTTTATTGGTACATTACATATACGCGTCATGATTGCACTCCAAAATGGGGATTTGTACCAGTATACGACACAACTTAATTCTCATTTTTTCCCATAGCCCTACCCACCCTACTGCCCCCCCATACATAAAATTTGTTTCCTTACTTTTTTGTTACAATCTCAACATTTTCCCCCTTCTTCCTATTTTACATTGAGCATTTTCTATTTCACAATATATAACATACAATTCTAGGACTCATTTACATCTTTATTTTCTCATACCAGAGAAAAGATGCGATATGTACCTATCTGTGCCCTATTTATTACTTAAATGGACATACCTTGAGGATATCCTCATAAGTCAAATGTCTTATATTTGAGTTCACAGATTCTTTCTTCTGCTTGAGTATGTTTGAAGTTGAAGTTTTCTATTAAATTTTCAGTTTGATCATTGTATTTTTCATATCTAGGATTTCTGTTTTTAATTTTTCTGTTTCTTGGTCAAAGTTATTATTTTATTTCTGTTGTTTTCCAAATTTCATTTATTTTATTTGTGTATATTTTATATTTCACTAAACTCTTAATAGAAATCTTCTAAATTTATTGTCAATCATTTAATGATTTGTTATTTCTTTAGAGTTCATCATTAGAATTTTGCTGGAGTTTTTTGGTTTGTTTTTTGGTTTGTTTTGTTTTTGTGGTACAAGGATCGAACTCTGGCCCTTGTGCTTTAAGGTAGGCATGGCACCACTTGAGCTAAATTCCTTGCCTTTGTTGGTTTATTTTGTAGGTAACATGGTTTCTTAGTCTTCATTGTGTTCAAGTGTCGATATTTGCATATTTGAGGAGACAATCATCTCATCTGGCTTTTACAAGTGTTCTTTGGTAGTGATAGATTTTCATTATTTAGTTTGGCCTGTGATTCTAAATGGCCCACCTGGGAATGCACAGACAGAGTTTGCTTTTACATTCTCTAGAGTACTGGGCTGCTGTCTTTGCTTTGAGTTTTGGTGGACAGCTGGCTGGTTTTTACTATCTGGCAGAACTACTGTTGAGCTCTAAATTTAAGCGAAGGTATTAGTTGGTTACTACTTTTGCCTCTAATTGGGCCTGGGATCAGAGTATATGCCTGTCCAGGTTTTATTGATACTTGAATTCTTTCCTGACTTTCACAGAGTTTCAGTAAGATCTGCCTGATTGGGTAGAGTTCCTATTTGGGGAAGAATAGACTAGCACCTATTATCAGTAGAAATAAACGGTTCATTTTTTTTCCTTCCTGACTTATTAGGGCCTTGGTGTGGGGCCTGAAGATGTGCTGAGTGCTGTTTAAATTCCTAGGTGTGGCAGAAATAACTCCTTTTGCCAGAAATAAGTCATGGCAGGAGATTCTCTCCCTGGGGAAGCCTTGGTACCATCCTGGATTCAATCCAGGATGGTAGAACTTCCTACCACTTCTGGGAGTGAGCGGATGGTTTCAGGTATTTTCAGGTGTTCTTTCCCACAGCCCAGCTCCCCTTAAAATCCTGGCTACTGCCCTCTCTCCAAGTGCTTCTTTGTCTAACCGTAGTAGTTGGAGAAGTAGTCATAATAAAAATGACTACTGTAGCCATCATACTATGTTCTTGGAACCCTAGAGAGCTCGGTAACAATTTATAAATCTGCTGTTATTTTTCAGATGAGGAAGGAAAGACTGGTAAGAGCAAATGACTTGTCTGAAGACACTAAACTAGGGCATCAACAAGTTTTTTTGAAGATATGGGTGAAATTTCAGTGAAAGGGTCTAAGTAAATAAATATAAAATATTTTCCTCTCAAAATTTCTATCAATATAAAAAATTTTAAGTGAGTCACTTCAAATTTACACTGGTCATCTTCCTTTGATGTAACATTTGGAGATGTAGCATTTTCAATGAACATAAATCTCTTGGCCAGGTTAAGACTGATCTTGTAGACTTGTGAAAGGAGTGCCACCACTGTGTAATATGCTCCCTAAAATAAGGGCAGTAAGTTGATTAACAGTGTCAAAGCTCTCTGTTGGCTACAGAGCACAATTTCCTCCTCTTTTTAGAGAGGGACTTTGGGGGGCCACTGTGACATCTTCCCAAAGGTGTATGAGCAGGATTAGGCTGGAGAAGGATTCCATTAGCTTTGTTTGTTCACAGTGCTTAGTATTAGAGAAGTCATAAATCTTTTTATCTTTTAAAATTTTACTACCAGAAGACCTAGTGTACTCAGCTATTTCATAAGGCTGAGGAATGCTGCAAATAAAATAGAAAAAATGACAGAGTAATATACACAGAGTATCTACCATGTCTTATCATTGGAACACCTCCTTGGCAGTGTTGTCTTTTTGGCCCTCAATGTGAAACCATGTGCTTTCCCTTAAGTCCCTTTTACACCATCCTTTGGGAAGACTCACTATGACCTGCTCACCTCCACTCCTGGTTCCTTTCTCTGTGTTATGGTGGGCATTGTTCCTGGGTGCTCTGTCCTCTGTGTCTGATCCTGATGTCTTCCCCTCTTGAACTGTGAAATCTTTCAGAGCTAGGCATGTTACCTTTGTCTATCCACTATCAGGGTCTGGCCCACAGCAGGTACTCAGAAGAGGGCAAGTTTCCTAATGATCTTAAAGAGTTGGAAGTAATATCTTCAAGTTCATGTGCCATACATCACAACTGGCTTTGAGGCAAGGAAATGAGTGGTAGTTCATGAATCTCTGAGTTGTGTTTCGTATATAAAAGATACTCAAATTCCTCATAGACAAAAGAATGAATGCTCTGCCGCAAAGGAGAGATTCCTGCTCAGATCCCAGTAGGAAGAAAATGGGTCATGCCTGCAGCAAGAATAGTCTTCATAATTCTGTTTTAGGTTGGTGATCAGAGACTGTTGGTTCAAAGATCAGAGTGTTTGAGACTATTGATCTATCACATTGCCTACATTGGAACATCTCATTATGAATACAGATTCTTGTTCCTCACCTGGAATTGGGATCACAGCTCTGCCACACGGGTGAGAGTTAGCTTGTTTATCCAGCTGCTTATAGCCACAGTGACCAGCTGCAGACTAAGTAGTCTGTGCAGGACCAACTTTCCCAATGTTATTTGAGAACTGCCTTCATCATTTTCTATGTCTACTTATTGTGCTATTATTAAATATTTTTCCTTAATTTTCTTTCGTCAATTTTTAAATTTTACTTAAATTTAAGAAACTGTATTTCCATTTTATAAATAGAAGACCAGTATCATTTGACATAAATACTATGAAAATAAACCCAAAGAAAGCAAAACAACGTTATTAAATTCCAGCCAGACAATCATATCTGTTGATGTCCCTGAGCCAGAGCCATAGTTCCTTTGTGAGAAAGGGCAGATGGCCAGTGGCTGGAGAGTTGTCTGCATGTTATACCGAGTCCTAATTACAGGGCTTGACAGAAAGAGAATGACTTATTTAGCCTTATGTTTTGTCTCAGCACCACCTAAGAGCATCCAGCTAGTTGGGTGGGTCTGGCCCTTGGAGTGGTACTGACAAGTGTTGGAGCCTGAGTTTTTTAAAAGAAATCCCTGGAATGACTTACTCTTTAGGCTAAAAGGGATGGAGCCAGAGTCCTCCAGTGACTTCAGAGCACTTTCAGGGTCCACTGCTTGGGTACAGTTCAAAGGCTAGAGTGCTACAATAGAGAGATATGTAGATAACACCTGAAGCCAGTCAGATCTTTTGGGGGCTTTGTGCCCCTGTTTAAACATGACCCACACAGCTAATGATACACTAGCTAACAAAACAGAACATACATGGATGCACTATTGTGTTAATGAAGAGAGTAGCATTTTCTCCCTAAATCTTAGGTCCATCAGTCAACCAGGGAACACTTTCATGCATGCCACCTGACAGATCGGGCACCTTGTCCTTTTCTGTCACATGTTTGATACATTTATTACCATGTGGCATATCCAAAGTTCTGGGGCCCCAATGGAGAGGAAATATAGTCTTTTTTTCTCTCAAGAATCTAGGACCTTTGGCCAGGACCACCCACATGTCATCAGGAAGAGGAACTACAGTGCTAAGAAGACAAGAGCACCTGGGCAGGAAACTATTGTTCCTCAAGAGTGCAAAGTCATATCTAATAAACCCAAGAACCAGCCTGTGCTTGACAGTGAAACTCTACTGATTTGGATGAGGCCAGTGGGCAACAGAGCTAGCAAGAGCCAGCCATGACAGATGAGGTTCATGACCAGGCCCTGACAGGTGAGGTCAAAACAGCAGCAGGAAAGCCAAAGTTGAAAGGAAGCGAGGGACAAAGCAAAGGGTCAGGGGACACAGGTTGTCTGGTGGTAACTTGGGGCTGAAGAAGTGGGGTCTGGCCATCAGTCTTCTGTTTTCAGGTGTTCTGTACCACAGCCCAGCTCCCCTTAAAATTCTGGCTACTGCCTTCTCTCCAAGTGTTGCTTTGTCTAACTGCAGTAGTTAGAGAAGACACTCCAGGGAGAGATGGGAGGTACTTCAGCTAGCTGAGTGGCCAGAATGAGCAAAGTGCAGGTGCAGAGAAGTGAAGGTTGAATAGGAGGGACTTTGGGGAAAGACACAGCCATTGAGACCACTGCAACTCGAGATGCAGAGAATCTGATGGGGTCAAGTAGCAGCCTGAATTGTGAGCCACTACCAGAAGGGTAAGCACTGGGTCTCTAGAGGATTGTTACCACCTGCCCATACTTTCCAGAGCAAAATGAGCCATCTTTGCCAACTTGTATGGGGTCATATATATTGGGTACAATTGTCAAGTGCCCAGAAGACATCAATATAAGATTCTATTTCCAGTACAGGCAAACTCACAGAAAATCTTCCAGGAATTGGACACCAGGGCAGGTGCTGCCTAGCCTGGTAGTAACAGGTTAGGTAAAGTTAGACGTTTTGCCTCTTTGGAGTGATGACCCCCAGGTGGCTATGGCCATAACTCTCTGCTTCCCTTCCCTTCCTCAAAGTCAGCCTTAGAGAGAACTTGGTTCCACTTGGGCTTGACCCACCCTGCGGAAGATATTTGTTCTCAAGATGGGTTTCCCCATCATGTGGTTTTGATTTGCACTGATACTGTCAAGTCAAAAAACATAAATTGTATGATTTCCACAGAAAATCATTGTGACAATTTCTTTGCTCCCCCATGAAAAGTTGCTTCTCATGAAAAGTTATATCAAGGACACATGGGAAAAGTTAGTTGAAATACACTCCAGGCCTTTGCATGGACTCTGCTTTCTTTTGCTTATTTCAGTCTTTCCATTTTCTTCTTGGGACCAGGGAAAGTACTGAAATATTTATAAGACCATCATTGGACAGCCAGTGACAAATATCGTCTACACTCTGATAGACTATAGCTATGTCTACACAGTGTCACTTAATTGAAGGAAAAGTTAGAAGAAAAAAAAAACAGCCTATGCCTATTGGCTTTCTCTCCCAGAGGACAACATATCTATATTTCAATATTTTCAGTTTTCATCAAGAAATTTACCTTACAAGAAAAACTACTTAGAAGAGAAAACTACATACCTGAGGGTACTTGCATACAGAGAAGTCCGTTATGTGAAATGTTCCTGTTTTTTAATAGTACAGGTGAACAGCATGCGGCTGCACTGCTGAGGAGTAGACATTGTCTTCCCAGATGGGAGAGAGATTCAAAATTGTCAACGATGGAAGGGACTTCTAAAGTTTATTAAAGTGGGAGTTGCCACTCTTGATAATTTCTTTCAAAAGCTGGAACTATAAAGAAGAGCTTCCTCTTTGTGTATGGAATTATGCAAATATTTGGCTTATAGTGGATATATTTGGATTCCTGTCCTTTATTTTATAACAACTGCATACTAAAACAGGCATCTCTGGCAATGGTTGCCTCATAAACTTAGCTTTTCTTAACATATTTTAAAAGCAAATAATTTTGGTATTGTGGTCTGCTGCAGACATCATTTGTAGTTTAGCCAGGATATTATTTGAGAACTGCAAAGCTCTCTAGGTATTACATCTGTATATAAACCATGTGTTAGAAAGATATAAATTCAGTTTTGAAATATTTGTTAGACTGCTTTTGGCTTTCAATCTGTGCCAAACATGTGCTTTGGTGACAGATGGAGTCATGTGAGCCCTGAATGAAACACTTTATTGTGTGTAGACTTTGTCTTCCAACAGTTGGGTTGGAGAAGCTGGGAGATTAAGAGGCTCTGATTGCTAAGAGGTGTGTTTTTTCATTGAGCATACACACCCCCCCTGCAAATATATTATTGGATTATTTGGCCTCGAATTCTGTGCCATAGAAAATATTGTCATGCACTCTTTATTGATCTTGAATAATTAATTTCAAGTCATTCCCATAGTTGCCTTAAAGTTAGAAATTAGAAAAATTTCTTGAGTTTATTAAAATATTTTATTTTTGTGGCCTTGTGAACTATTTAAGAAAACCTTAAATGAGGGTTACCAGATAAGAGAGGATTCCCAGTTTAATCTCAACATTAGATAAGCAAGGAATGTCGTTTTACTGTAAGAATGTCCACAATCTACTTATCCCAATAGCAGAGGACATACTTACACTGAAACAACTATTTGTTTCACTCTGGTGAATAGAAATTGTCTGGTCAAACTCCTCAGTCATGGAGGGTGAGTGAGTTTGGAAGTCCATGTGCCATAGAAATAGTGGAAAACTCAATCTATCCCTCTTGTAGAACAACAAGGAATGTTCTATGAGAACAAAGTGTGAGAACAGACTTAGAGTACACCCAGACACTTCTGCTTGATCTCAGATCAATGCTTCTTTCTCCCCATCTGCATCTATTTCTTCACATTTGTGCTTGAGAGCCTTTCGTTTCCACATTGTGTAGGCAGAGAACAGCCATAAGGGCATAACTCAGAAATGTGTCCTCAGGTACTTTCCATCCAAGCAGCCTTTCTCTTTCTGTCCTATCCCCAAATGTGTGAATCCTATTTGTGCCAGGGTTGTGTAACTGGCACCCTTTTATGATGTCCTCCAGGGCCATTTGAGCTGCAAGCAGATCTTCTAACTCAACTGTAGTGTACTTAGCCTTCCAATCTTCTTTATTAGATGCTTTGTCCTCTCAATGCAGAATCTAGTCTTCAGATCTGAAGGACCACACAGCAAGGAGCCCAGCAGGTAAATAATACTCAAGAAAAGGGATCTTGCTTTCCTTGCTTCTCTGGAATGATGACTTCTGAGCACCACCATCTGTTAGGTCCTAAGGCTGAGCCCTTCCATGAATCATTTCCTTCACTTCTTTTTTTAATTACTCCAGGGACAAGCATTGTGTGTTCCACTGTATTTAGCAGAAAGGTCACATGTTGGTTACACTGCAGATCTCAGAATGAACCCACATTCACCTGGAACCCTCAACTACTGTTCACTTTTGTCCTATACTTCCTTCCATTCACTTCTGAATAGCAGAAGAGAATCCACTCTCAATATGTTACTCTGGATCTCTACTCTTAGAAGAGAATTTAGGTTGATGCTGCAGTTTGTTTTGGAAATAGGACTATAGAACATTCCTAAACACATAGTTTCCTATAAATAACAGACCACTTAAAAGTTGGTGTGATATGAACAAATAATCCCCAAGTTAAGAAATTAAAATATGAAAAACTTCCATTTCATTGATAAATAAATGTACATTAAAACAACAAAGGGATGTGTGTTTTTCCCTTTAGGAAGGTCAAATGTTACTTGCAGGACTTTCTCCATAATGATTGGTCATTGAGTTGTCAGCCTAGCATTAGTAGTCCTTACATAGTGAAGGGGAAACAATCACATTTTAGATCCAGCAGAGGAAGGAGGCCGCCCACCCCCAGTCTTTCCAAGCTGCCTCTTGCATTCACAGTGAAAGGTGCTTATGGAAAACTGTACCTTCTCTTGTTGATTCAACTTTGCTATACCTCTTGATCAGAAGCCAGCAGGGAAAAGAAAGATCACGTTCGCAACTTTGCCAGAAGCTTTCTCACAGTGCATGGCATTTAGCTGACATATCTGCACTATTTTTACAGAGAACTGGAAATCCATCAAGGGCATTTAATGCATCATTAGTGTGGATTTTTAACTAAGGCAATGACAGCCCACAAGTATGCTTGCTCTGATAAGACACCTGTTGGCTAACAAGAGATTAGGGTGATTCCTTTATCTGTAGGAACAAATCAGAATAAACATAAGTATTGTTAAGAGGAAACTGTTTTTTAAAATAGCTTATTTCTTGCTTTATCTTTCTTTTCTTTATGGAAGACAAAACAAGAGTTTTAAAGAGAGGCATACAGTTTAGTTTTAAAAACGGAGGACGTAAAAGTATATAATAAAAACAAAAAATATTTGTACAGCAATCTACAGGCGTGATTTAATATCAGATTTGTCAAGTTGAATAGAATTATAACTTCTCTGAGCTCAAGGCTCCAGTTCTATGCAATAACAGTTTGGGTTATTTTATTGGACTATATAAATGAAGAGAGTTCCCCAGATTTAATGATTGAGGTCAATGGCAAAAAAAATAAAGGTTGTAAAAATTGTATCAGCACTTGCTTTCAGATAGCTACACTTAACACTTGGTCACTGAGGCCTAGGTGGTTGTTCCCTAACTTGTGACCCCCCCATTCTCACTGCGTTTCTTGTCCTGTCTTACTGCCTGTCTTTATTTGTTCCCTACCTCATCTCACTGGACGTCCCTTTAACTGTACACCTGGCTATAGAAAAGGAGGAAGCAAGGTTTCCTTCAACTGGGCATGAGGCGCAGGAGGACATGCCTCTACTGTTGCCCTTCGGGGTTCTACATACATTTTCCCATACAAACATGGAGGGCTGGAGCCCAGGATTTAGCTTGTCTTCCTTGCAAGTGCAAGGTCCCTGGTTTGATGCCCAGTAACCACATACAACAATCCTGGATGTGGAGACTCATGCCTACCTGCAATCAGAACCACATACCATAATGCAGGGCGTGGTGGCTCACACCTGTAATCCCAGTACTCCGGAGGCAGAGGCAGGAAGATTGTTGAGTACATGACTAAGTTCAGGACTAGCCCGAACTACAAAGCAATACCATGTCAAAAAAAAAAAATATATATATATATATGAGGGGTTTCAGATGTAAAACTGTTACCTGAATTGGAATTCGAAGTACTTTTTCCTGATAAAGAAAATGAAGTGTTCTAAGTGGTGGCATGAGAATCAATTACATTAAAAGTTGATAAACATCTGAGAGCTAGTCTTCAAAAAACTCTGAGTCTATGGAAACTACATTTCAAGTTCAGAGGGTCGGCCTGTGCTCTCTGGTTTCAAGTGTCTCTTCTGGGTTTGGCTCTTCCTTGGCTAGCCTTAGTACACTCTTGCATACAGCAGGAAATAACAGGCCACTATGATAATTTCTATTTTGGTCCAGAACTTCCCTATTCTGCTGTTAAATAGGTTCCTCAAGGAAGCTTACCTGCTGGGTAGATAATGAGCAAGATGTTTTAGATGATGTCTCTGGTTGACATGGTGGTTATTCCTAAAAACAAGTAAATTGAAATTCTAGCTTATTAATAAGTCTCATGTAGATGTTACTCTGTGCATTGGCCAGCAAGAGATTAGAGGGCACTGCTTGTGCTGGTAATCACCCATCAGAACTTTAAAGATAAAAAAGCAGCCCCCTCCTCCATCATCATAACCAGGCCACAGAAACTTTATTTGTTGATAGGATTTCATTGTCCTGCTTTGTGCCTGGAGATACAGCAGTGAATTTGATAGATAGACCTCACCCTTTGGTATTGCCAGTTTTGACTGGAGATGGAGTGAAAGAGACAAAGAGTAAATAAAGCAAATGTTGATGGTAGTAAGTGCTGTGAAGGAACATAATATCGTGAGGTGACTTTAGACAAGAAGGAAGGCTACAGAGATCTGGCAGCTTCTCTGAGGGGTAACATTGGAGCTCAGGCTTGGCTAACAATGTTTGGGGGTCAGGTGAGGCTTTAGAGTGGAGTCTTTTCAGCAGAGGAGACAGAAGATGCCTGAGAGATGAGGCAGAACAGAAGGGAGGTCTGTAGGGTCATAGCAAAGTAAGTAAGATGGTACTTACTATCAGGCTTCTAGAACCTGCAGTACTCAGAAAGGAACTTTCACTTTGTTCCGAGTATTTCCTGCGCAGAATGATTAGCCGAAGGTTAGGATCACAGAGAACTTAGCTCTACTGATTGGCCTCCTGGTTACACAATCTGTGTGATCCTGGGTGAGGCGTTTGGTCATGTGCTAACCAGGGATGCATATCATCAGGGAGTTTTAGGTTTAAGCCGGTAAAGTTGTAAGGAATTAGAATGGTGTTGGCTGCATGGCAATTAGTTCATGCTCACCACTGTAGCCAATAATTATTTATGTCTTCTATTCTCAACACTACATTTTTGCTCGTGAGTACTTCTCATGCATTTCTCTCCAAGCTTTATCTATTTCTTCTTCAAGCAAAGGGTGGTTCCAGGATAACTCAGATTTACTTCACTTAAACTCCTAGGACATCTTCCCACTGTACTCAGAATCCAAACTCTGTCTCAGATACCCTGGTCCTAGTCTGTCATATATCCTTCTGTGCCCACATTTTTATACTCGGTTGCTAACTTCGTCTTAGCTACTTGGATCAACTGTCTGTGCTTAGAACTCCTGAAGCTCCCTGTTAACTCGGGACCTTCCCACTCATGTTCTCTTGATGGAAGACACCTACATAGATTTTGATTTTATCAAATGTCCCCTCCTTTGAAATAGACCTGTAGGTGCTTAGGCTCTCTATAAATGTTTATTTCAGAAGTGGAAATGTTTAGAAAACAAAAGATAGCAAAACATAAAATACCCAGTTAGAGTTATTGATTCTAGACAATAAAGTGAAGACTGAGCTGTGAGCCAGGAAGGTCTGCTTCAGAGGGAATATATGTGATGGAAATTGCTTTGGCTTTTGCCTGAAGAATAGAAATGAACAACCTTTCATTTTAAAAGATGTTGAACTCAACATGATAATGGTGAGAACATATCAAAATTAATATGGCCAGAAGATACATAATTCAGGCTGTGCTTAGGTGAAATGGCTAGATAGAAAAATACTGATTTGGGATATATCAGCTTAAAAATTAATAAGTTCTCCAAGGATAGGTAGCATAGAAAGGGAAGAGGGCCAAGATCTGAGGCTTGGATGATGTTCTTGAGAAGTCAAAATCTGGCCAGAGAAGTGGAAGAAACTCAGTCAGCAAGTCTGGCTGATGATAGAGGTCTCTGCTAAAGATGGTCCAGATTCCAAGTGACACAGGGAGGGTGCTAGATGGTACAGTTAGTCTGCAGAGCCAGAGCGAACTGCTGCTTTTTCCTCTTTGTTTAATTTCACTGACTTCATTGCAAGACTGAGTGCATTAAACTAGGGCCTATTCTTTTCTCTTTGCTGTTAATGTCCAGAAATTGTTGCTGGGGTGTAAATCTTAACAGTTGTACTTTCCTGCTTATCTCTTGTAAAACAAATTTTGAAGAATTCTGACATCCTTCTCTTTCTGCCCCCAAAGCGTGAAAAATGAACAGCCCATCTTTGTCCCTCTGAAGTACAAAGTGACTAGTGCTCGAGGATGCAAAGAGTTCGGGTTTGGCTGTGAATTCTGATATTTATCATTAGACAACTTTGAGAAAAATTTTTACAACTCTGTAATTTATTCTTACAGTTTGTAAAGTAGGATTTGTACTAGGTTTCACTGACAAGTAGAGGGATATAAAAATGTGTTAATGTTGTAAATGATCTTACTTTGCACACATGGGAGGCACTGTAGGCATGACAATTATGTTTATGCACAGTAGAGACAACTCGTGCTCAGGGTATGAATCCATTTGAAACATTTATGGGAAGATATAGCTAGCTTTCTTTGAATTTCAAAACGACATATAAAACATCTTTTCAAAATGATAATTGTTCCATAGTATTTGATTGCTTTTATTTCCAAATGGGCTCTGTCCTTCTAGCATGCCCAAGGCTATGTGGCTGTAATGCCAGGCAAACTGTTTGTTTGTCCTCATGAGTCAAAATAATTGTTTTTTCATAATAAAATTCACATTTGCTGATTTAGAAAAAAATCAGAGTGCAAATGTAAAGAAGAAAAATGTAATGGATTCATAGCCCCCAAACTCAAAGACCAGCAAAAGCATTTTGGTTTATTTTTTTCCAAACACGGATCTAGCAGCACACAAGACAAAAAGCTAAAACCAAGTGATAATCAGCTATAGTTTTGTTTCCATGAACTCTCCCTTGGTCCTCTTGCCAGCCCTTTGTGATGGATGGTGGTCCACAGCCTTGCTTGTCTTATAAAGGATCTGAGTACCAAGGGATGCATGTAACTTGCCCACAGCATGGTCTGTGTTGAACACAGAACATGTTTTTTCAGATTCCAAATTTGATGGTAGCTTCTCTCCCATAAGGATGTATCTTGATAGAACGTGTCCTTCCTGTGTGGCTGACCACAACCTTAGGCTCCGAGAGAATCTGGATTTTGTTTTATCAGTATGGTGATGTGATACCTACTTGGTGTCTGTTCACTAGCCCAAAGAATGTCTCTCTTTTTTAACTTCTCAGCTGTCTCAGAGCTTGGGGCCTAAAGCCAATAACAACTTTTAAGTTTTCCTCTCCACTTGCTGTTTCTGTGTTCTATAAAATTCCATTGAGTACTTGAAGGGCCTGCCAGTTATTCAAGAAGCAGCTGTGCTCACACACCTGTGCCTCTGCAGATCCCAGAACTGCTCTATGCATGGCCGCAGTCACTGCATCTCCTTCCCATGTGAAGCACTAGCAATACTGAAACAGAGACGGATGCCAAGTGCTCCGGTTGACTCATATTTGGACCCCTAGTGATAAGCATCCATCTTTCAGCTTTTTGATATGAAACTGTTCCAGAATGACATGATTATTTTTGCAAGGCTCAGATAAAATTTTAAAAATTAATATTAATGTCTCTGTTTTAAGAGTAGGTTTAGATTTATAGAAACATTAAGAAGCTAATACAGATAGTTTCCAGATCCCCCACATACCATTTACCCTAATTTTAATATCTTTCATTAGTATTACACATTTGTTGCAGTGACAAGTGGCGTAATATTTTATTCACACTATGTTTCCTTGATTTTGACAGAAAGTGTGCTTTCTGTTCCTCACTCCATTCAGGGTACCACATTACATTCAACTGTCGTTTCTCCTTAGGCTCCTCTTGACAGTATCTTAGACTGTCACTCTGTTTTTATGACATTCTTGATTTGGAAGAAAATCATCAGGTGTATTTTAGGGTGTCCCTCTTTTGGATCTTATCTCATGGTTAGAACTGGGTTGTAGGTTTTGAGAAGGAAAATCACAGATGTAAAATGTCATTCTTATTAATATCAGTGTTCCATAAAACGCACATGATGTCCTTATCACTGTTGATGTTGGTCATGATCATCTGACCTTATAATTACTCTCTTCCAATTAGATTTTTTTGCTTTGAAGCTCTTTGGACTCTGTTATTTTTAAATGATACCATTAATTTCCACTGTGGATTTGCAGATGAGATGAAAAGTGATGTTGTTAATTTGATTGAGATTGAAGATGGGGATCTGAACCAAAGAAATTTTTTGTCTTTCTGCGAACTTCACCTCCAGCATATTCCTTGCTCATTGCTTGTATTTTAGAGTCAGCATATGTGTCTCCATCTGTGCAGAACTATAACCCCTTAGGTGGACATCAGGGTGCTGCAGACTTGATCTCTACTTCCCTTGTGCTTCCTTTTATAAGATGACGGAAGGGGAACAGCCAGGCCTGGCATGAGGTGGGGCTCTTGCAGACACAGGTTCTAAGTAACTCATATGGGGGATGTGGATCACTTTTGGGTATGTCTGCCAACTTCCCCATTACCTTCAAAGCCATCACTATAAAGAACCTTGACCAAGAAACTGGACTGAGATTTCCCACTTAACTGGCCTTAATCATATCTGAAAATGACAGACTCGGATGAAGAGTCAAGAAAAAAAGCACACATATCTGATGAGAAAGAAATGCTGATGGTTATAGAAGATAACTGCGTTCAAGACCCAAACATCTACCATGCATTTTTCTGTTCTGGAGCTGGTATAAACTTGCCACTTTATCACATAAGCATTGTGTCAAGTTACCCAATAGCAAAAAAGACAATACATTCTTCCCCAATCTAAGCTGTCCATATTCCTTATTTAGGTAACAGTGAGTTTGGGGCATACCCAAATATATATTATGAAAAACAAAATGTATTCAAACTGTGTATTTTATAAGGTCATATTTTCCAAATGCATGCATCATTCAAGACCTGCTTTTATGGTTTGTCAACAAGATCATTCCATAAAATACATTCTGATATCTCACAGCTGTGTACAATTTATTCTGTCTATCCATGCAGCACAAATAAAATTTTTATTTGCATCATCTAAAAGAAATACCAGTGTATAAATACATAAGCAAAACTCACAAGAACCATTTTCTGACTATAGATACTGCTGAAGGGATATTATGCAACCAATTAAAAAGCTGAGAGATGGCTTCATTATTCATGTACATAGATAATAAATACTGCACTCAGCATATAGTGCAGTTACTCAATTTCTTAAAAGGGTTGCACAACATCCCACGAGTGCTGGCACTGTTTGCCTTCAAATTCTCCTGGGAATATTTGGAAATAAAACTTCTTCAAGGTCTCAAAATGCTTCATATTTTGGAACATTTCGTATTCTGAATTTTCAGATTAATAATAGTCCACCTAAGCTTGCTTAGTTGTTTAGTTTTCTCTTTCCAAAATATAAGGATGTTAATGATGGTGTGGTACATTTTTATCTGCATGACCTCTATGAGATGTACAGGGCTGAAAAAAGTTGAGTGTTTTTGGGTTGTTGCTTAATAAGAGATGAGGACCCCATGGTATGCACAAAAGGCATGGTCCCCAGGTGACATGAGATGGTGCTGGCCTGAGGCAGACAGAGTAGTCCTTTTGAATGGAACCCCTCTGGTCTACAGCTCCTACAACCATGTCCTTCACAAGGAAGGCAGCTCATAAATACTCGGTGGGTGAATGAGCAAACACTGGTCAAGAAGGAGGCAGGTACCTTTAATAAAGCCTGATGTCCCACCTGTGAGCACCCTGACAGCCACGAACTCAAGACATGAGACTGAGCCTAACTGAGTGCAGGTCCCCAGCCTGCCAGTGGCTGCTTCTCTGAAGCCAGGACACTGCTGATGGTGTCCATTGCTTTCTTTCCAGCCAGCGCTTCACTGATGTCTATAATGTCACCCTCTGCTGGGACAATTGAGATACCTATCTTTCACATACAGGATCCTGAATATGTGAATCATACTAGTCCAGAGTACTGCTCTTCCTACCCTCCTCACCCTCTCTAGGACCACGATCCTCTCTCTCCCTCTTCCCACATGGTCAAAAAAGGCCAAGCTCACCCCTGTACCCCTGGCCCTGTTTGTGACTTTCCATTCCTCCCAATCTTATTGGTTCTGTCCTCAACAAATGGGAGTCTAGAATGTGACCAGCTTGAACATTTTCTGGACAGGCTGGGTGAGATAGTGAATGCTCCAGTAGTAATCCTTTTGTAACCTGTCTGTAACTGCAGACTTCCACATCATGAATGATAGAATGGTGTGGACTTAAAAGTATTGGGGGAATTATAAAATGTCTAGGATTAAAATTTCAGTACCATAAAAAAATTTCAATACCATTTGTGCCTAATAAATGTGAACTCTTTAGTAACTTAAAACTGTGCTATTATGACTCAGGTCTGAAAATTATGAGTCCTGGTTGAAGAAACAGGAATAACATACAAAGGAATCTGGTCCATCCTTTACCTTGAGGACCACACTGTGCGGTTGCAGTGAATAGCAGGAGTGTGACCTCATAGGAGAACAAGCCCAGGGAAATTACTGTATTTGTTAAGAAAATGATATACTCTCCAGAAGAGAAAAATGTTATCCTTTCCATTAGGATTGTTTGAGGAAATGGAGCTGAATTGAACTGTGTCAGTACCATAACTGGTTTGACAGACAGGACTTCAAGAAACAAGAGCATGTAACAGTTTATTGAATGACTTGGTTTTTCTTTTTTACATAAACCAGTCTAGTCAGCCTGAACTGGCAAATTCATTTTGTCTATAGAATCACTGACTGAAGCGTATAAAATTAGACTTTGTAAGTACAGAGAGATTTGGCATTGTGTTTAACAGATTCACTGGGACTTAAGAAAATGGATTTAGTCTTAATACAGTTAAAGCCTGGAGACTTTTAATAGAGAGCTAATCTTAGGTAAAGCATTAATTTATCATTTTAAAAATTGCTTCTTGTGCTCTCTTGTTGCTTGTTGAAGGACGGAGTCATATACTTTCACTATGATAATAACTCAGTACGTATTACAAGTTTAGGATGAAAAATTTAATTTGTTTTCTTTAAAGCACAGAATATGGTTAAATTGACACAGAATTACTGGTTTTCACACTTAATGTGATTTAATGGATTATAGTGTTTCTATGTGCTTATTCAACTTCCAAGTATTTTCGCCATGTCATTTATGTATAAGCTGATAGTGTCAAACTGTTCCTTACTAAAACGAAAAAAATATAGCTTCTTTTCTTTTGATTTAGGAGTGAGCTTACGGGACCATGTAGGAGATTATGAAGTTGCCAGTGCTGCTTTTCTGCACGGAGACCTCAGGACCCTGGGGCAGAACAGTGACTCAAAGGTCAGTTTTTCTCCCCTCCACCCTGGTTTCGAGACCACTGATGTCGTAAAGTAATGTTAAGTGCATCTTGTATTCAAGTTTTGCATTTACCCATTTGAATGCTAACTTTATTCTTATAAAATGAGAGCTTTATGCCTAAGAATATACAATGAACTTAATTTTAGTGGCCCAGCAGTATTTGCATCCCTGGAAAGTTATTTTTCAAACAAACACAAAGGATTACATTGCCTACTTCCATGTTCAATATACTTGAACAGTGGGAAATTTTATATTCATGTCCCTTTAATCTGATGCATTTTTTCATTTGATCATTGGTAGATTTTCATACAACTGAAAAAATTCATAATAAGTTTTAATGCCACTCAAGCTTCATTTTCTTTGACATGTTTGAGTTGCATCTTTTGTTGTTATGGCTTGTATCTAGTCATCCTCCCAAAGCCTTGTGCAGTCTTCCTCTGAGGTGGCTGAATCTTGATTCAGTGTGGTACTAGGATTAAGGGCATGTGATTACTAAATCACAACACGAGAATGATTGCTTTGGCAGGGCCCTAATCCTGGTGGTCTGAGTGGGATAAAAGGACAGAAAGACACTGCTAAAGTCTCTTGTTTCTGTCTTCACTGCTGTGAACTCTTGTGCCTCTGTCATGTGCCACCCTGCCACAGAGCGAGCCAATTAAGGACTGAAAGCTCCGGGAAATGTGAGCTAAATAAACCTTTCCCCCTTTAACTTTGGATATTTTGCTCAGCAACAAGAGAAAAGTACCCAACACATTTGTGACATGAAAGAATAAATTAATGGAAATACTATTGATGAAACCAAATATTTCAGTAAGTTTTATTTGCCAAGTTGATATGGCTTTCCTAAATTTCAGAGTTCATGAGAACAGTTGCAAAGTGATAAAATCTATAGACATATGAGCTCTTTGGAGAAATTAGACAAGTGGCTTTGCCTTTGTGTTACTGCAACTATTTTAAAATCACTTTTCATGATACAGAACAGATTTTTTAAAACAATATTTGAAACAGGTAAAATGCTAGGTGGTTTTCAGGAATGATTGTATGAGGCCACTTTTATATGAGTAATGATAGGATGATTTACATCATTAATTTAGTTTCAAGAAAGCTTGCACTTGAAACTGAGTATTAAGAAAGTTGGACGGTTTGACTGAGGAGGCCAAAATGTCAAATTCACACTTTAAAGACTTTCTGTTTCATAGGGACTGTTGTGAACTGGATATACCAAAGACGGTATCAATGATGTGTCCTAGGAGGAAGACTCAAGCTATTAAAGAAATAAGCAAAATAATGAGCATTTATGAGCAAGAAAAAAAGTTTGAAAAAAATGTGTGTCTATTTAAGTATCTCTAGGAACTAATAATATAAAAATATGAAACAGTCTAAAAGTTCTTGGGTAATAGAAACCATGGTGGGAACTTCTCCAGGGGATAGAGTTGCCAGAGTTAGCAAATAAAATCTGATTTCAGAGAGGTAATGAATATTATTTTTAGGAGAAATATCTCCTACATGACACTTGAGACATAATATTATACCAATAAAAGCACCTATGTTCCAGTACTGTTCACAAGAAAAGAATATGGGTTTGATTGAATGACCTGCCTTTTACATGGTGACCGCATGGGCCAGTCCAGGTTTACTCTGGTTTCTGGCTTCCAGCTTCATCCCTCCTGCTCATCAGTCATCTAGCAGACATCACAGGGCGTGCATTCGGAAGGAGGGATCAGCTCATCCAGGCCTACACCTATCTGATGATCACAGATCACAAGTACTATCTTTAGTAAGAAAAACCATTATTTTGGGGCAGATGCCCCAACTCCTCAAGTTAGAAGTTAGAATTAGAACATCTAGGTGGTAGAAATATACCTAAAATAAACTATACTAATAGAGTCCCATGCTACTGATAATATTTAAAAGGACAGGAACTTTGGTGAATTGGGACAGCATTTCGTTGCAGTGCCACAGTTCTCATCTCAACATGCAGCTAATGACTATACCATGATGACAGTAACTACAGTATGGGTTCCTCTTTGGTAGATAGCTCCCAAAACCTTGCATGAGAAAGAGTGTATGCGATTGGTCTCCTGGCTGTGTATGTCTGTAAAAATTTCCCATGGTGTGATGTGTGCATGTGTTGTGGGAGCAAAGATCTGCTTAATGGTGTCATAGTAGTCAAGATTTTAAGTTTCAACCACATCAACACAGTATGTCTTCACTTTGAAGCAAAGAAAATTTATGTCAGTGAATATTTGTATAGAACAACTGTACCTGTGATACTGCAGAAAGTGGGCTTTTAAATGTGCTTTCATGCTCCTCAGCTTCCTCCTATTTAGCCAGTTTTTATGTTTTTTTTGGTTGGCTTGAGTTTTGTTTGTTTTGTTTTTTGGTTTTGGTGCTAGAGATTGAACCCTAGGCATTTATGCTGAACTATATTCTCAGCCTTTAACATTTTTTTTCTTCATTTTGTAAACAGGGTTTTATTAAGTTGCTAGATTATCCAGGCTGGACTCGAACTTGTGGTTCACCTGCCTCAGTCTCTCAGAGTTCTGGGATTACATGCTTTCACTACCATGTCTGCCTTGTCTAATCACTTACCAGTGGACCATCTTTGAAGTGTCAGGGACTGTTCTTACAGCCCACAAGGAAGGAAGGCAGGTGTTCTACCCCTCCAGTGTGAAACATAAATATAATATATTCAGATTGTGATTTAAAAAATCATTCTAGGGACAAACTGTAAGATACATTTCCATAGACTGGCCAGGAAAGTCC
The DNA here is from genome assembly GCA_004026965.1 of Petromus typicus. Classification (NCBI taxonomy): domain Eukaryota; kingdom Metazoa; phylum Chordata; class Mammalia; order Rodentia; family Petromuridae; genus Petromus; species Petromus typicus. Next base: position 181,886 of record PVIR01000370.1, read on the forward strand.
TTCCCAAGCAGATGGTAAGATGGTCACCTCTTCTGTGTGTTTTAAAGGGACAACCTGAGGAGAGCACCTGTGTGAATAGCTTACATGCAAAGAGCAAGGAAGAACCAGTTGTGTCTGCGACATGGCAGATCAGACAGACAGAGTCTGATGCAGGAATGGCAGAGCCACACTCCTGCTCAGGGATCCTTCCATACATGGTCTCACCACAGAAAAAGTAGCCTGGAGCAAACACACTTTGTACTAAGAAGGTGACAATTTATGATCCTCTTCCTCTGATAATTAAATATTTGTATCATGATTTTACAGGACTTGCCAACCATCATATTAATTTTCACTGATAACAGGGAAAATTATCCCATGTTCATGTAGAAACTGTTAAATAGCCCTCTGTCTGCCCAGCGACCAAGTAAGGCAGGACTGAATAGGGGGCTGCTCCAGGGAAGGCGATTGGAGCTTGGGTGCTGGGATATTACCAGGTGCCATTGTGCCCTTTGTATTTCTCCCATACAGCTTGTAAGAATCATCTTCCTCAAAGGAAGAACTAACTCATTCAGTCCCAAAGCCTCCGGGGTGAACTTCATGTCCACAGCATGAAGGCAAACTTCAAGCCTAGTATAAAATGGTCTCTGTGTCAGCCAGGCTCACTCACCCCTGACTATTACTCCACCCACACCACCGACCTGATGCTCGGATCTGCACCCTCCGCGTGTCCTCCCCATGCCTGCGTGGACTTTCTGTCATCCCCTGATGCCACTAGTGATATACAGGGAACTGGTCAGCCCTCCCAGTCCTGTTGGTCATGAAAGACTCATCATTGGTCCCAGAATGGACATGTGGAGAGTGAGGAGAGAGCCGGAGTCACTGCAGGAGGACAGGGAGGCAACTCAAATCTTGCTTGAAGACAGTAGTGAGAGTCTGGCAGACGAGGGGTATGTAGTGAAGAGAGAGTGAATTAGACTTGCTTCCTCTAAATTACCAACTTTGAGGACCAACCTAGTGATTGGGTCTTGGCTACTGAGGTGGGAAGGGCTGCTGTCTTGAATGTCATCACATAGAAAGGATCCCCAGTTTAATTTGGTTTCCATGACACCATTTCCATGACACACAGGCAATTTCCTGTGTTCATCATTTCTCAGTCTGGATGCATATTAAAAGCACCTGAAAACTCTTATAAATAACAGTGTTCGTATCCAGTCTTAGTGAGTTAGTTTACCTGGTATAGGAGAAGACCCAGGTATCTTCCTTAAAAAAAAAATCCTCCTCAAGTGATTTTCATGAGCACAAAAATTTTAGAAGCAGTAGGAAAAATCTATGCTGTGTCTAATGCCAAAGTGCTTGTCAGCCTGCTTCTGTGGTAAAGATACACTTGCTGTCAGCTACTTTTCTCAGTACTGGGGATTTAACCCAGGTCTTCATGCTGAGTGGCACCCACAGCCTTTTTTTGATTTTGATAGAGGGTCTCACTAAATTGCCCAGGCTGGGATCGAACTTATAATCCTCTGCCTCTTCGTTGGTGAGATTACAGGTGTGTGCTACCAATGCCCACTTCTCTTTCTCTCTGTCTGTTCTGTGGTTGAAATATATCTGAAAGAGGCATTAGTATGATCCTTCCCAACCAAGAATTAAACCTTAACTGCCCCTGGTAATTTAGTTGAAAGAGTGGAGAGGGAGGGAGGGAGGAACATGGCCTTGTACAAACTGGAGAGTGTCCAGCCTTTGGTTTGTGTCCTTTATTTCATGGGCTGTAACATAGTGATAAGCTTATCTGCTTCCCCTGCACTTAGGATGATTGAAAGAAGGAGATGAAACAATGATTTTAAAAATACATTGCAATTAGATGGTTACTACCCAAAGGTAAGGTGATACTGAAGGTTTAAAGTTTCTAGAGGGGTCAATCCTCGGTTTTGAGTTGTGAAAGAATCAGACCTAGAAGAAAGGAAAACGTGTCAAAATGTGATTGATCATGAGATGACCTCAGCTGAGTTCAGCCCCAGAATGCTCCAGGAAATTTCCAATTTCCAGCTTGCTCACATTAGAATGAGTATATGGAAATAGTATGTGAAATGGAAAAATGAAAATGGATTAGAACTTGAAGTGAGAGCTTCCCATAGGATATCATGAGTCTCAAATATCAAGTATCAAATAGCAGCTAATTGAAATGGCAGAGGCAGAGTGTGTTACACACAGCTCCATTTGCTTTGCTCACAACTAAGAAAATGAAGTGCCGGTTGCCTATCAAGTAGCTATCCCATCTGCCCCTTCACAGTCCGATGTCCCAGAGAGGTGGCTCAGGTTTGCTTGCTGGCCTCCTGCCCAACCCAGCCCGTTAGCAGCTTTCCTTCATCAAGTGCCTCTGCGAGGTCATGGGCACCTCCAAAGTTAGTACACACCTTTCCCTCTATCCGATTTTTCGAAACACTGACTCACTCACCTTTGAAATTCTCCCTTCTTTTAGCTCCTGAGATCCTCTTCTTGATTATTTCTCTTTGTTTTTAATCCTTGCTTTTCCTTCATCTTCCTGCCACTGTTCCATCACTCTTGTGCTCCCGTGAGTTGCTCTGTAGACCACCACCCCTGAACCATGACCCCTGCTGGCAAGTATCACTCATCCTATGACTGTGTGTGCCCAGGAACCCATGAGAATAAAAATAACAGCATTAGGTTCTACTGAGTATGATGTGTGGGATGCACGACCTGCGATAACTTCATTTGTCATCCGTCCATCACGCATTGACTTGAGGCTCATCTCTATTCTTTTGCTTTGACTACTGGGATTTGGCTCTGGCTTCCAAGGAATGACAGGCATCTCAGGGTAAAAGCACCTGTCATCTCTACTTCACTACCCCTTCCGATCACTCTGTATTCTCTGGTTTATAGAATAACCCCAAGAAGATAAGACTGTCTTCTCCATTCATCTCTCAGAGCATAACATTAGACCCATCTGTTGACTGTGCTGGTTCTCTTTATGCCGTTGTCACTCTTCTTCACTGTGCCTCTGCTCCATGCCAGTCTGTAGAGGGAAGCAAGGTGATTTGTCTAGAACACAGACACAGCCCATCTTTTCCTGCTTTCCAATCCTTCAGAAGCCACTGGGACACCTGCCTTCAAAGCCAGGCTACTTGGCACAGTGCTATACCATCCTGCAGTCAGCCATGTCACCTGTGAGCAGCAGCTTGTCACCTGAAGCAGGACCTTGTTGTCTGAAAAAGTCGTGTTGTTGGCAGAAGTGGTTATGTTATGAAGTCAGCTTCTTGCCTGAAGAAGCCACATGTTTTATTGTCATGGTTAGCATCTGTTCTATCTCTGTGTTCTCCTGAACGTTTTACTCATTCTCAAAGCCCCATTTACACAGCACTGTCTCTGGGAAGGTCTGTCGCAATCACCCTGCTGATGGACAAATTCACCCTTCCCTCACCTTCATGAGCAGGTCATGTGCATCTCTGGGATTTATGGAAATGTGGCCTGTGGACCTGCAGACACAGATGCCACAATGATGTCTGTAAGTGATATAGATGTCCCTCACCTTGATGTCCCTCAGGAACACATGGCCAGAGTGGAGAGGGGGGAGCCATGTTTATTGTCTCCATGAGTCCTCTGTCTCTCATGTGATGTATTTCTTAGGAGCAACATTAGTTCTTTGTTTGCTTATCATGTGCAGCCTCTAAAATAAGCCAGCTCAAGTCTGCTGAATGCACAGTGCACCAATGATCTGGGGGAAAAAATGGCCATATTAAACTTGTTGAATGGCCATGGTGAGCATATTGAAACTACAGGATATTTTGAGGATCAATTTTTACTGTGCTTCCGGTACCACTTCTTCCTTCTCTATAGGCTTGAGTCCTAAGTTTATGTGCCTTGAGTCTCAACTCTACAGATCCATACAGTACTATCACTCTTAACTTCTATTTCTGCTTCTCCCAGCATCCTTATTTTTGTGCTTTCTCTCTCTGTGGATATCAGGCCTGTGGCTGCCCCTGTCTGTTACAGTAGAGTCTTACACCCAGTTGCATGATTGTAGCAGTCTAGAACTGGTATTCTGATATTCATAGGAGTTCCTACAGGGGCACAGAAATGCCTGGCACATGACCACATAAGTTCAATGGTTAGTTTTTCTGACTTATGAAATGTTACTCTTCTAGCTAAAAAGCCACCTAGTAACATTTCCTCTTAAGAATGTAATTTTTCTGAATTACCTATACTGGATCTCCTCAAAAGAAATGCACAGTGGTTTACCAAAGGTGGAATACTCTTTCTAGACCATATAGACCCCACTTCTACTTTCTGTGGCAACCTCAATCTCAGCCTTTTCTTAACGACTCACATGATGTGTGAAAGGGTTGTTGCCCTCAAAGATTAATGCCAAATATGGGAGATGAAGGATATTAGTGGACATTGAAACATGCAGAAGTGAATTCAGTATTTGCCCTTTTGTGTGACATTGGGTCAGCCTCGTCCCTCTCTTCTTGTTTCTCCATCTGCGTGGGAGATGGGTGAAGGTTGCCTTGTTACCTGCCTCAGCATGTTTGGCACTCAGCAAGTTAGCTATTCACTCCTTTCCCTGGACTTATGCTGGGCTTTCTACTTATGTGATGGCAGGGCTTTTCAACTTTAACACTAATGTGGTTTGGACTGGATGATTCTTTGTTGTGTGTATAGGGGAGGAGAGTGGCTGTTCTGTGCTTTGTAGGATGTTCAGCAGAATATCTACCCACCTCAAGCCAGTGGTACTCTTCCCTGAGCTGTGACAACTACAAATGTCTCTGGATATATCCACTGCACAATGGCGAAGGACTGAGGAAGGTAAAGAACTGAGTCCCTTGGTGCTGGATGGACCACACAAGTCCACAGACTTTTCCAGGACAGAGCTGGATCCAGAGTATGTCTGGGAGTAGACTCCAGGGTCTCTCTGCTAGCTCCTTAATAGGAACACCTAAACAAGTCAGTGTGGCGGAGGCCCAATGATACTTCCATGTGTACCCTGAAATTTGAACTTAATTTTCGCATCTCATGAAATATTTGTCTTCAAAAAAAATAAAAATATAAACCAATCTTGCCCTGCAGACTGTACCAAGTCACATAGCACAGAGGCTTTGGCCACAGTTTGCAGACAGTAGGCTTAATATACCAGAGGTATCAATCTCCATGGGTCTTCCCAGCCACCCTGAAGGTGACAGTGTTGTCACATTTGCAGATGAGGTTGTTTAGGTCCGCTGAGGCAAAATGCTGAGGAGTGTGGGTGTAGAATACTATTGAGAAACCAAGAATCTTGCCTGCTTCTGTGAGATTCCAAAGTCTGGTGTTTTTTCCATGGTGCTCAGATACCTCCTGAGATACCCACTAATTTTTCTTTCCTGTGCCTGGTATTGGGACAAGCTCATAAATCTGAACTCCAGAAGGTCAAGGTCAGGGTTCAGAGGGAAGACAGGGGAAGCTCTGTCCAACATTCTTGCCCCACCTTTCTCTATCCCTATGAGATCTGGTGTTCTGTAAGATGTGATTGTCCCATTGCAGCTCCCTGCCAGGGTCTTTTCTGTTCATTCTTCCTCTTTGGATAACCCACAAAGAAGGACCCAGCCCAGGTATGGTGGCTGCTCAACCATGCTTCCACTTAGAAAGCTGTCCATTCCCTTGTCGAGAAGCTTGGGGACTGTTTGAAAAAAATGCTCCTCACCAGCTAGTTTATCTCTTGTGTCCATTTAGCAAGAGCTTAATATTTTAAAAAATACTATTGAATCAGTTCTCCCTACAATTCCTGTAACTTTTCACAAGCCTCTAGCATCAGTTGCTTTTTTTTTAATTATCTTTATTGGTACATTAAATATACACATCATGATTGCACTCCATAATGGGGATTTGTACCAGTATAAGACACAACTTAATTCTCATTTTTTCCCATAGCCCCACCCACCCTACCACCCCCCCATATATATAAAATTTGTTTCCTTACTTTTTTGTTACAATCTCAACATTGTCCCCTTTCA